>VUQH01047881.1:0-14729 GCA_015106775.1 Etroplus canarensis
CACCAGAGAGGTGACGTTCCACATCCCAAGAGCCAGTTTAGCAAGCCGAGGATTGGGCCGCCAAGGTCTCTGCCCTGGACCGCCACCCAATTCACATAGAACCGGACCCCCATGGTCCGTCCTGCAGGTGGTGAGCCCACTGGAGGGCGGACCCACGTTGCTTCTTTGGGCTGAGCCCGGCCGGGTTCCGTGGGTAAAACCCCGGCCACCAGGCGCTTGCTGTCGAGCCCCTCCCCCAGACCTGACTCCAAGACGGAGCCCCGGTAACCCCAAACCGGGTGAGGTACACGGAATCCTGTGTCTCTTCATCATGGGGATCACCCAGGACCTGTTTGCCATGGGTGACCCTACCAGGGGCAAACTGCCCCCGACAACATAGCCCCTGGGTGTCATGCATAGGCATGGTGAGTGGTGTGGACCCCAACGCAGGACGCAGAGACGGTGAGTAATGATCAAACATAAGTTTATTTAAATCTATAGGAACCAAACAAGGAAGAACAGGGCTGGCTAACTCGGGAGACGAGAGGGAAGGACGCGACAGCGGCGGACCGGGAAGACAAGACTGAAATAGACAGAGACAAAGAGGTAGATGAGGAACAGGTGGGGATACACGTGACACGACCAATGGGAAGGGGAGACACACCGGACGTGACACACACAGAAACAAAGACCCCTAGGGAGACAAGTGGGCGGAGAACGTGAGGAGGGGAAGCGGCTCCCAACCAGGCTGGAATGGGCGAACCATGACACTGGGATCATAAGAACTCGCAAACCCCCCCACCACGGTAAGGTGGCGATCCACAGGGGGAATGTTTGTGAATATTTGAGAATCTTGAAATTCATGACGGTAAAATAAGAAAAAGACTAAATGACTTGTTTGGAAGGGCTGCCAAGAGAAAGCCTCTTCTCTCGTGGTAGCATGGCTCATTTTTGTGAACAAACCACAAGACTTATGGAACAATGCCAATTGGACAGTTGAGACCAAAGTGGAGATACTGCATCTGAACATCTGTTTGGCTATAATGGACAGCACCACATCTGGTGAAAACAAAACACAGAATAGCAGCATAAGCACCTCGTACCAACCGTCAAGCGCAATGGTGGAGAGGTGATGACTTGGGCTTGTTTTGCAGCCACAGAACTTGGGCACCTTAAAGTCACTGAATATATCATGAACTCCTCTGTATATCAAAGTATTCTGGAGTCAGATGTCAGGACGTCTGTCCTGTGCAACAGGACAATGATCCCAAGCACACCAGAAAATCTACAACAGAATGGCTGAAAAAGAAAAAGGAATCAACGAGCTGCAGTAGCCCAGTAAAAGTCAAGGACTCAACCCGATTAAAATACTGTGGCAGGACCTTAAATGAGCTGTACATAAATGAATACTCACAAACCTCAATGAACCGAAGCAAGGTTGTAAATAGAGTGGACAAAAAATTCTTCACAATGATCAGAGAGACTGAAGAGTCATACATAAAGGGATTACATCAGGATATTGCATCTAAAGGTGGTTCTACAAGCTATGGAATCACAGGGTGTACTCAGTTTTTCACAGGACTGCGTAGAGTCCAGTGAAAACCTTCTTTTTCACTTGACTGTAAATCCACAATGTCAAAGATCAAGTCAAACATTCAGGTAACCTGCAGCTTTCCTTTCAGAGGCAGGAGCTTACAAGTGCAAGGTGATAATTTTTCATTTTCATATTTTCACTGAATTTTTAAAAGAAAAGTCACATTTAAACCGGTTGTCATACAGATTTTATGTCCAAGACATCCAAGATTCTTATCATTTTTGCAGCAAAAGTACACTTTAAAGAAAAATAAATCCTCTTTTGATTTTGACAGCTCAAAGTGCTTCAAGAATAAAAAGTGAAGATAAAAAATGGGGAAAAACCACAAGTGAGCTGCTGGTTTTGCACTACAGTCCCTCTTTGTGAGCAAAAGAAAAACACTGAAAATTCATTTTACCCATATGCTTTTTTTTATTAATATTTTCCCCAAGCAGATGTTTATTTTCAAACCAATATTGGATTTTTTTTCAAAATAGATAAAATGATTTACCCCTACAAACACTTCATACATACACACAGCTGTTCAACATGAGTATGATAAGAGAGTTTCTCATGCACTGTGACAGCCACCATATTTTCATTAGCTGTTTGAACATAAAGTTTGAGTCACATAGTGCACATCAAAGTGGCACATCAGCTGTTTATGATCAGAACAGAAACAACATCTGAGTATTTGTCTCCTCCTCCTGTCTCAAGTGGTTGATTAGCATGCCAGACCCCGCTCCCTCTGCCAGGCCAGCTTTACACAGAGTTGCCCATGTCATTCTCCTCACACAGTGAACCCTCTCTCCAGCTGCCCTGCAGCTCTCAGTAAACTCTTTGCCCCTCATATGTGCCTGAAAATCTGCCTCAGCCAATTCCCCTCCCTGCTGGATGTATGCCCCCTTTACTTTAAGAAGTAATGCAATGCGACTGTGAAGTCTCTTTCACTTGTTTGTTTCTCTGGCTCTCTTCCTTTTCCCAAAAAGTTGATTTGTTATGGTGCCAGTGGCCAGCTGTGCAACAGAGAAATTGTGCCCAGTGGTGGTTGTCAAGAGGAGTAAATTTATGCAAGTCTTCCACCTTTGTTCTTCTCTTTTCAGTGTTTCTTTTATGCTGTCCCTATCTCACAACTTATTCCTTCTCTATGAAGTCTGGTTGGGACGTTAAAGCCCATATCCTAATTTGCTTTTTACTGTATTTCCACATGTGTCCAAAAAATGCATATAGCGATTATTTTACTGTTTTAAAATGGAAAACTGAATTATTTTTCCTTCTGAAAATTATTATTTGTCCAGCCATAGTCCACATCTCTGTGCATATCCCTTCATTATAATAAGCACAGCATTTACACTAAAACGACAGGGTAAATTCATTTAAAGACTAGGTGAGTATTAGGAAGGCATCGCTGAACGTGACAATAGATGTTCTGCGTGAAGACAAAAATACACTGAACACAATATCATAGGTATGCAATTTTATGTTATATTGTGTATGTTTGACAGTGGAGGTGTACACCATAGAGAAATGAGCTCTGTCAGACTATGGCTGCACAGACAGCACTTAGGATGAATTCACTGGTGGCTTTGGTCTTTTCATGGGATTTGTTTCTAATCATACAAAAGATAAAAATAATTCCAGCCTTATCCTTTAATCTTGTGCGTGTGTGTGTGAGGGAGATAAAGAGAGAGAGTTATTTGTGCACTAATGTGCATACTGTATGTGTGCCTGAGTTACAGTATGTTTGCACTCTCATTTCCACACTCCTAGGTCCTTAATGCACTTTAATCCTTCTACTCTTCTCTTAAAGTTTCTCTGGATTTGCATATATCCAATTAAACCTCTGAACAGCAGCTGCATTAGTGGATCTATGAGGAGCAAAGGCACGTACAGTTCTGCACTCAGTCACTCTAATACATCTGCTCTCACATTAATGCATGTCAGCATTACTCTATGAGAGCCCATGCAGGCCATATTTCAAACGGAAACTCCTTCAGTAAAATCTTACACAGACATACTCACATGAAGTACCAGCCAGTGAAACCACACAAGTGGGGTGTACACATAGAGCCCTCTCCAAAAGTATTAGAGCAGCAAAGACAATTGATTTGTTTTTTTCTGTGCACTGATGACATTTGTGTGTTTTTCAAGTGGGCATAAGTATTGGAACATAACAATGTTTCTTGTTACCCATAAGGTTGATTATTTAATCATTAAGTATCACTGAATCTACTCTCAGTTTAAACTGTGGCTTTCACCTGTGAAGACTGCATTATTTTGTTAAGAAGAGTAGACCAACATGAACACCAGAGAGCTGTCTGTCAGAGAAAAACATGTCATTCTGAAGCCGAGGAAGGGGGGAGGTCCATCAGAGGTATTTCACAAACACTGGGTATAGCCAGTACCACAATTTAGAATGTCCTGAAAAAGAAGGAAACCACCAGTGTACCGAGCAACAGGAATCAAACTGGTTGTCCAAGATAAGCAACAACTGATGACAGACAAATGGTGAGAGCAGTAAAGAAAAACTCCAAAACAACAGTCTGTAACATCATTAACAAAGGGCAAGGGTGGAAATATCACAGTCTGCTGTTTGATGGAGACTTAAAGAACAACAGTGTGGAGGCCAAACTGCAAGATACAAACCACTAATCAGTCGTAAGAATCAGAAAGCCAGATTGGAATTTACGAAAAGTAAATTCTCTCATGTTTATCTTTTGATTTCACACACAAATGTCTTCAGTGCACAGCAAAAACGCTGGTCTTGCTATTCTAATATTTTTGGAGAGGACTGTAAATATGAATGTGTCACAAAATGAATCTATATTGAGTAGTCGTCCACTACTTGAGTTCAGAATGAAATGTCTGGACTGTAACTTTTTTGCTCCCTTTTGATCTACCCGCATCACCCAAAGTTTCAGAGTCTCTGGTGTTTGTGAAGTATTAGCAAAATGAATGATATTCCCAGCATCCTCATGTTTAGTACAAACACAAACATACTAATTTAAGATGGTGAACATAGTGGACATTCTACACAGGTAAATGAACCGTCATTGTTAGCATGCTTGGATGCTGATTTTAAACTTTTAGCTCTAATACATCCTTGCAGTATTAAAAAAAAAAAAAAAACATGGAGGGAGCCATTCTTTAGTATGGTGCCATCCTAAAGCCTCATGCTGAATGTTTTGGTAATCTTGGTGTTTTGAAACCAGACCTGGCAAGTCAGAGGAGAATCTAACTGCAAAGCTGAAGGATACCGCACACTCATGCGAGCTTCAACTGCAGGCCCTCTCTAACCCAGTTTTATTCTCCTTTTTGATCCTAATGAGTATCATCTTTTCCCCAAGCTTATAACTTTATTTCAATAAGAAGCCATCATTTGAAAGAATTAACCCTAGTCCTGCCAGCTATACGACCAGCTAGACGACTGGCAGTGAATGAAAACACTAAAAATGATCAATATATAGACGACTGGCAGTACACGAAACTTATCTGGGACATCAATATATTAAGGTCCAGCAATACTAGGGTTAAGACAGTTTATCGAGCACATAGTTTGAGTAGAGAAATTTTTGACAATTTTAGACTACGATGAAGCACCATAGTAAGCCAGTCCCAGCTAGAGGTACTTCTTGCCACCAGGCAAGGCAGGCAACTATTTGGGGCTCCAGGGCAGTGAGGAGCCCTCGAGGGCCGACAAACCTTTAAACAACAGCAGTGACAACGTGCAAAGTTTGCAGTGAGAGTAGGAGAGACCTGACCCCTCTAAGGGGGCCTCACTTGACTCCACTCGCTCCTTGCAAGTAACAGGATTTTGCTTAAACAGACTTAATGACAACAATGAAAGCCAATCACCAAAAATGAAGAAGAATAACGCTTCTGAGAGAGAAAAAGAAGACTAAGCAAGAAAGTGGGGAGTGGAGCAGATAATAACGATTGGCTAAAACGCCAAATAACTAGCTTGAAATGTGGAGAAGGGACACTTGAATAAGATAACTTCTGATATAATTCTATATGTTTTTGTTTATTGTGATATGTAACAGTAGTTAACTTAGCTAGCAGAGCAGTCTCGTGTGTCACATGATGAAGCTGAGTGTGTGTGGCTGGATGTCAGAAATTAGAAGCTAGTAGATACAGTGTTAATACTTCGTAACCAGTCAGATTGATCTGTGACATTCTTACAAAAATAAACCTAGGACACCAGTAATGGAGGGGTTTGTAGAGGAAAGTCAGCTAGCTTGGGCAATACTTTTTTAGTTAACTGATGAAAAGGTGTGTCTGACCAAGCTAACTGTCAAGTTATGAACAGTAAATTATGAAATTTAAAAGCAAAGAAATTTGGACAAGTGTACTTTAAATTACAAAGGTACGTTTATATTAATTATTGTGCTATATGTACAGTGTGGTGTGCATATTTTACTGTTTTTTGGGTTGTTGTTTTTTTTTTTTACAGATCTGTAGTGTGGGTCCAGTGGTTTAATGAGAGAGAAAACTGTATATTTTTATTATTTAAAATCTGAAGTAGCCAGTGCAGGCTGCAGCACATAATTTAATCCTCTGTATTGGAATGATTACAGTGTCCCTGTCAAATCAGATCTAAATAACAAGCAATGAATAGAGAAAGCTGACCCCAAGGAGTTTGATTTTAGGAATTCTAATTCTAACCTGAAAGGTTTTTATGTTATATTATTAACATGTTACTGTTATATTATCAGAATATTTTTTAACATAATGGTGATGCATGCTGGTTGGAGGGGCCCCCAGTGAATTTTTGCCTCAGGCTTCAACAGACTCTAGAATTGCTACTGGTACCATTGTGGGGACCAAAGAAAGATTGATGGCTCTTGTCTTACTTATGGAAAAGTATGATATGGAGATGGGGAAGAAGCAGGTCACTCAAATGAAAGTCCAAAAGTCTGAATGATAAAAGAGCACTGAGATTTAAGGCACAGGGACCAGAGGCTGACAACATGGTAAAATAAATGTGACGTAAAGTATAGATAAGCACCCCAAATGACCATGTGAATACTGATCTTCCTTTTTGAACTCACACCTAATCTTCATGTTATCATTATGCCACTTTCTGGGGATCGTCAGTTTTCTCTTTGCATTTGCTAAATTTTCAAGCATTTTTTAATCTATTAGCATCAATAAAGTTTACTTTGTTGTAAGTTTGCTTGTCTGCTTAGGGCCTTACTCTGTTTTACTGTACTTTACTGTACATTAAAAGTGTAGGAAACAAAAATACAGCTTTAGTAAAATCCCTTTTGTTTGTCCGGTAGTGTATTATCGACTGATGAAACTGCAGTTTAAATATTGTTGGCTGACCCTCTCCTGCTCATTATTTTCATCCACTGTTGGGGAACCAGCCACCAGGCTGGTTTCCACAAGGCTGTCGGGCTGACGAAATATGTTCTCTGTCCAAAGAAAGATTGATGGCTCTTGTTTTGCAGGTATTTATGTGTGCCTGGATGTTGGGTTGTGCAGGATTTGCTTCTGAGCCAGGTAGTTAAAAAAATGTAGAATGTAAGGTTCTGTATTTGTGACTCCAACTGCTAAAATGTTTCCACAAAAGAAACATTGAAAACTTTTTTTTCTTCTTTTTTTGCTAGACTGGTCAGCCTTTTGTTACTACTTTAATGGTGTTTTTAGGGATACTTTGAGTATCCTGATCTTCAGAAATATGTTTTCATGCTTTCATGCTTTTGGTCACTTTGGTGACAGGCAGATGGTCATTCATATTCGAAGAAACAGCCTTGATAGCCTTGACATGCTTACTTTTGTTTCAATGTCAAAGATTTCATTTTGCAAAACAGAGTGAAATTTAATGTTTTTGCAAATGATCTCAGGTGGACTTGAAATCAAATGATCACAATGAGATTAAAAGATTTTTATTCAGTGGTCTTCACAAACACATGCTTTTTACTCTTTCAGAAAGAAGGCTGTTTAGTGTTTATTGCTCCCGCATTCGATACTAGAAAAGTAAGTTATTGACTGACTGACAGGAGTAACTCATTGCCCTGGTGTTTCCATTTTTCTTTTGATCGCACATAAAAGGGCAGTGGGCTTCTAACCTGCATCTAAGTCTTTTCATCTGCTGAGATTGCATTTGGAGCCAGAAGGCATATAACAACATGAAGACCAGAGAAATGACTGTGACAGAAAAGAGTTCATCTGTAAGAAGAGCGCGCACACACAAACACACAGGTCTTTGAGAACCACAACAAAAGAAATGATATTTTTTAAGACATGTATCTTAAGGTGATGTTCTTAAATGGACCAAAATGCAGAACACCACTGAGACTGAAAGGCAGGAAATATGGTAAAAGGTTATTCTGCTGAACTCACAGAAATCAGAAGAAAGTTTTTACTGGCATCTATTCAGGTCTATGAAAAACTACGTACACCCCACAATTCAATAGCTTGTAGAATCACCTTTACCAGTAATAACTTGAAGTAATTATTTAGGACTTTGTATGTGAGGAGAAGGAATCTACTAGCCAATCATGAGCTTCACATTCCTAAAGCATACTGTACATTTCACTCTAAACTGGATCACAATTTACAAAATAAATATAATGCTATATTAAATAAAACTAGATAGTAGCAACTAGGACAATACATTTAGTTAAGTGTTTACTCATTTCATAAATAAGGAGTAGGGTCACAAAAACATAAAACCAATTTTACTTGCTGAAAGTGAGACAGATGGACTCCAATGAAAGATTCCAAAGACCATTTTAGACATTTAATTAAGTCAGTGGTTGTAAACTGGATTTCAACATTGCTTCAAAGGGCTTGTAACCATTGTTTATCAAACACTTTCATTTCTTTTGACATTCATTTGTTTCCTTGCTTTTTAACCTCTGAATAAATAAAACTGAACATTGAAATGTCTGTATAAATGACAAAACAGAAGCCAATGTAAATAACAGGACTTGCAAGCTTTGGTCTCAGCTTTTGTTTCCTTGTTATGTTTTGGTCTCAAATTCATCTGAATAAAATAACAAATACATCATATAACCCGAATTTGAAAAAGGCTGGGACACTGTGTAAAATATAAATAAAAACACAATGCACTGATTTGTGAATCCAATAGGCGCAAGAAGATGAATGAATGAATGAATAAACAAATATTTTTTTCACAAAAGAACATAGAAAACATATCAAATCTTAAAAGTGAGACATTTTGTTTAAAAAATAAATAAATAAAAAGGGAGGAGCCGGTTGTTGAGGGCCACAGGCTCAAGACCCATCTGGACGTGGACCCGGTGGCCATCCAAGACCAGCCGGTCCAAGACCTTGCCCTGGACCCATATGTGTGGAGGTGGACCAGAGGTCGGAGAGATGTCATCTCTTTCCCTGAGCTTTGCAGTGGTGCCCTTGAGCAAGGCACTGACCCCCCCCCCCATGTTGACAACAACAGTACTCTTGGTCAATCCAAAATGTTAATAAACCTCAAACCTGAATATTGAAGGAAGTGAAAGTGAGGTTTTGGCTTTTCTATGAGAATATCTGTGTGTGCACAATTATTAGGTAACTTCTAGTGTGCAGAATTATTAAGTAACTAAAAGAAAAACAAAAATATTAAATTTTACTGGCTTGCCACGCAGTGGAGTACTTTGATGCATGAGATGGAGCATTGTTCTGCATAAAAATCACGGTCTTCTTGAAAGACGCAGACTTTTTCCTGTACCACTCCATGAAGAGAGTGTCTTCTAGAAACTAGCAGTTGGTTTGGTAGTTGAGTCTGATTCCATCTTCAACCTGAAAAGGTCCAACAAGTTCATTTTTAATGATTCCAGCCTACCTCACCTCCACCTTGCTGGTGTCTGAGTTGGAGTGCAGCTCTATATCCACTGCTGATCCAGCCGCAGGACCATCCATCTAGTCCATCAAGAGTAACTCATCTCATCAGGCCATAAAACTATTGAAAAATCTGCCTTCATACATTTCTTGGCCCAGTCTTAACATTTCAACTTATGTGTCTTGTTCAGTGATGGTCGGGTTTTGGTCTTTCTTATTTTGGCCATGTATCTGAGCACTGAACGCCTTATACTTTTAGACACTCCAGGTAGGTTACAGTTCACGTTTGATTCTTCTCAAATTTTTGGCAGTTAATTTGTGTCTTTTTCTCTCAACATGTTTCTTGCGATCCTTTTGGGTATTTGCAACAAAACCTTTGATGGTTCTGTGGTCACGTCCTAATATCTTGGCAATTTCAAGAGTGCTGCATCCCTCTGAAAGATGTTTTATAGTTTTTGACTTTTCAGAGTCTGCTAGTTCTCTTTTCTGGCCCATTTTGCCTGAGGAAAAGAAGCTGTCTAATCATTTTGCACACCTGACATAGGGTGTTGATCTCCTAAGGCCACATCCTCCCACATTACACAATGCACATTGCCTCGTATGCTAAAATCCAATAGGCATTCAAGTTTATACAGCTTGGAGTTGGAAAGTACGCATAAAAATGATGATATGGTCAAAATACTCACTTGCCTAAACATTGTGCATGCAGTGTCTGCAGCGTCCCACCATTTTTGGAACTGGGGTTGTATTTCTCTTAACTGTAACAAGTATGTAGATATAAAGGGATGATCTGTTTAAAATGATAAATTGAATGGTTATTCTTATTTTATTGTACAATCTCAGTTTAATGAATACATTTAGAATCATAATAAAAATTATTACTTTAAAGGTCAGGCTTTGATTGGTTTGAATCAGGTGACGGTGAACCTCCATGAAATAATATTTGTGTATGGAGGTGGATGGATGTTGTGGTGTGTGTGGGTGTGTGTGCATGCATGCAATCTTGCATAAATATAGACCGCATACCCTGCTATCTTCTATACCAGAGTTTATTCTTTCAGCAAACTGCCTCAGATAGTTTTGTGTCACATTATCTCGACAGGCAGTGAGCTCTCTTTAATATACAGAGGATTTTACAAATCTTCACATCCAATTACATTTTTTCCACTGTGCTGTTTTGTAGTCTGGTGTAGGCCTTTATAACTGCTGAAGTTTGACGAAATGGATCTTTCCTTTTGTAATGAAAATAGACACGCTTAATTGCATTTTTCTCAAACAAAGTGCAACCTTGATCCCAACTGAAAGAAGAATGCTCTGAAGTTCGACAGTATTTTGTGATAGCAGACAACAAATTTACATCTGCTGTCTTTCCTTTTTCTAAAGCCTCTTTTATAATTGCTCTTCTCTTGTTTTATTTATGCCTAATACTTCTTTTTTTTAGGCAGGAGATTTTTTTATATTGAGGCTGATCAAGCTCGGCACAGAATAGCAAAGTGACAGGCATCTTAGTACGGCACAGAAATGTGAAAAAAAATACACAGAATTCAGGAAAGTGTCCTGCATGCACATTAAGGCTGGTGGTGAAAGATCTAAAACAAGATGAAAGAAGAGCACATGCAGAAGACACTTTTTGTGCCACTCCTGAATCCAATAGTATGTGTTAAGTGCTTGGATGGCATCATGGTAAGGCAGATTCTGTACACATAATACAAACCATCCCATATGTGTCAGATAATGCGTGTTTTGATGTGTGAGTCGGAATTAGTTTTGCACACAAATTAGGTGACTCCCCATTGCAAGACAACACTACCTGATAGCAATAAATTCTTTGTTGTATGGTTGAATAGCTGCGCTGTCTCACTGAGAGCACTGACATGCTTCGCAACGTGATTGGGCTCTTTCATTCACCCTGTCTTCTGCTCACTCATGCACAATTCTTTAACGTCTTATAAGCTCTAAATCTCCTCTGCAGGAATATTACTGAAGCTGCAGTATTTTCTGTGACTGACTTTTTATTATTTTTGATTAGTTTAGTTAGCAAGCAAGCAAGCTTTAACACAAAGGATTGACAGAGGACCAAAAGAAAAATCATTACAAGAAAACATATTAAAAGGAAACAGCAACACCGTAAAATTTCAATCTAGAGGCAATCAGAGAGCACAAACCTCTGCCAAGGTCATAGAGTCCCCCCATGATACATTACACCTGAAAACAATAGTACCATAATCATTTTACCCCATAATGTTATTCTTTGAACACGAAAACCTACCTCTACCACAGTGACTGATGTCATTGTTAATTTAAAAGGTATTTAATAAAAACAGATTTTTAATATTGGCAGTTTCCTTCTTGATCTGGCTCCATAACTAATGAAGATTTGCAAAATATGTTGGCACTCTACATAATCAGCAGAGTTTCTGCTACAATCTGATGTCAGTGGTAAGTCTGTACCATTATTTACTAACTCACAGTAAAGAATGTCTCATGAACCTTATATATTTCAAAATTCGAGATCATGAGATCCAAAATGATGAGATGCTACATGGGTCCTGAGCAAACTTCACCAAGGGAGACCATACGAAGATGTGTCATTTTTATACAAGCATTATGACAACTATTTATATAACTGGAACACAATTTCTTGAAATTGCCCCTACCCTGCAATGGTCAAAGAAACAGTACCTAATAAATTACTGGATCCTGATCGTGATCCAGCTCACCTCCAGAATTTAATGTTTTGTTACTTGTACAAAAACCTCACCCTTCAAAAAAACAATCCTGAACATCCATTCAGGATTTTTTTAGGACATAGACAGACAGAAGGAAATCACTTCAAAAAACTTATTTAGAAAATTCCTGGATCAAGATTTTTATCCAGATCAGCTCCAGAAGTTAATGGTTTGCACCTTATACCACACCCCTCCCTTCAAAAAAATTCATGAAAATCCTTTCAGAACCTTGTGAGTTACATTGCACACAGACAAATACTGGTGAAAACATTACCTTGGTGGAAATAACTAACTGAGAGGTGTACTACAAGGCAAGATTAACGGGAAAGGTTAACACATAGTCGGGTCCAGAGCAGGTTGTGTTCAGAGTTTTGGTTTAAAATTGGCTGTAAGTCATATCACTAATATCACAGAAGACATCCAGTTGTAAAGTTACTGCCTGCGTACATTCATTTGGTGATGCAGAAAATCTATAAATGTTTATATGTTTGGTACTAATCTGCTGCTAAATCTGTTTTATAATGATGGAATTGCTGCTAATTTTGTACAGTTTAGAAAGCTGATCAGTTGCATTTGTAGGCTATTTATTACCAATAATGTTTCAACCAATCTTCTTCTTCTTCTTCTTCTTTCAGCTGCTTCCATTAGGGGTCTCCACAGCGGATCATCTGTCTCCATCTCACCCTATCCCTTGCATCCTCTTCCCTCACACCAACCCTCTGCATGTCCTCCTTCACTACATCCATGAATCTTCTCTGTGGTCTTCCTCTTCTCCTCCTGCCTGGCAGCTCCATCTTCAACATCCTTTGTCCAATATATCCACTATCCCTCCTCTGCACATGTCCAAACCATCTCAGCCTTTATTTTTTTTTTCCTTTTTGTAGTTATAACTTTAGAGCAGAGATGGTAAAAAGGTTTGTCAGGAATACTGCTTTTAATATTGTAATTCTCAATTAGGCCACAAGAGGCTATAACAGGCCGGCGCTACCCTTGTATGGGGCACCAGGTCCTGGGGGAACGCTATATCATTTCACTGTGTATTTATATGTAGTTGAAATGACAATAAAGTAATCTAATCTAATCTAATCTAATCTAATCTTGGTCTTCAGCCAACAGTAGCATAGTTTCCACTGGCACCCTGTTGGCTAACGGCACCAGAGGCGGTCGTTGTTAACCCGGGCCGCGACCAATCTGGTATGGAAGTCGTGGTATGAATCCGCATATTTGATTTGGCAAAGTTTTGATGCCGGATGCCTTTCCTGATGCAACCCTCACCATTTACCTGGGCTTGGGACTGGCACTAGGAGTACACTGGCTTGTGGGCCCCTGTGGCTGGTGACAGACAATAATGATTTTCACCTCTCTTCTATGTGGCAATAGGACAGTGTCAGAAATGATTAGCCTGTAATGTTTAAATGCATCACATGTAAAATTTCCAAGTTCACAGCTATTGAGTCAGAAATAGAGAACAGAACCAAGCACACACTGAGCTCTAAATTAAATATATTAATTCAAGTTATTATATTTATTTTACCACTCAATGTGCTCTTAGCAATCATGAATTTAGTAAAAGAATATATAGGATTAACACTGTTCTGCAGCATTGTTCTCTGGCTTTATTTGCAGCAACAGTGATCTCTAGCACCATGTAATCTGATAATGTGTGTGATTGGAGCAGGCAGCGCTCAACTTATCCATTTTGTGTGGCAGAAGAGTCAAATGACATATCAAACGCCCCCATTAATGCACGCACACACAGATCCTAAAGCAGAAAGCCTGGGTTAACAGAGAAAGCTGATAACCACTGTCATGATACCTGTTTTCTCCGACTGGGGTTTTTGGTTTTGTCAAGCCTGCTTATGCAAAGAAAGCCTGGCTATGTTGAACTTGCTTGACTGTATACCCTCCTGGTCAGCAGGAGAAATGCTGTATTTAGCTGCGGTACAATACTGGTAAAAATTCTTTCTGCAGACACTTATCATAACTGTGCCAGACGTTTTGATCTCATAGAGTTTCATTTAAGATCATTCCACATTTGTGCACAATATTTGACTCAGTTTGATGATGAAAGTCCATCTGTCCTCTGTGCAGGTTTTTGGGTGTCCCACCAGGAAGAGGAAGCTGCCCACTGACAGGACCTTTGCCATTTGACCTCATCTACACAGACTACCACGGCTTGCAGCAAATGAAGCAACTCATGGGTCTTTCACTGAGGAAACACAAGTCAGTTCTTCATTCTGTTTCTTTGTCTTGAAATTGTAATTCCTGTTTGTTTACTAATCTCTAAGGATAGTGTTTCTTGTGTTTCTTTTGGTTAACAGTAATTGCTTTTCTCTTGTAATATTGATTCTCTCTTTCAAAATCACCCTCTTTAAACACTAACCAATGACCCATGTGCAGGTTTCTGGGTTCTCTCCATTTGTCATAAATTACTTTGGTGCATCTGTATATAAGTTATCTTTATAAAATGAATCTACTAGTATGTACACAAGTGAATGCTGCAAGAAAATATATAGCTCATTTTATCTGTAAATGCTAAAAGAGACCAACATGTTTTACCACTGTGAGCAGCATGACTGACAGTAAATTTAGTTGGTAAAGTTTTTGTTCTTGTTTTCCAGCTGTGCAGCACTGGAGCAGTC
>VUQH01047881.1:14749-32456 GCA_015106775.1 Etroplus canarensis
GTTTAAATAGGATTTTTTTTTTTTTTTTTTGTGGGGGGGGGGGGGGGGGGGGGGGTGTTGTTTTTGTTTTTTTCATAAATCCAAACAAAGAAGAACAAGGCACACAGCTTTTAATACAAACTGCAAATCTGGCCAGAAAATTGATTAATGAAAAAGGAAAAGAAAACAAAACACTTAAGCTTTAGCAGTGTGCAAACAATGACAGTCATCTGGGGCTTCTCATCCCATATTTTACTCTGAATGCACAAGAGGAGAAGGGAGCTGCATTCATAAAATAACTGAGCAGCAGGCAAACACATCTCACAATAATGAATTTTGATTCTACTGCAGTTGAATCCTCAAAAAACACGAGCAAAAGCCTCAGCTGGTTCCAGTCAGCATCAGTTCAAGGTCGGCTGATTGACCAACACTCCCTCTCTCGTCAAAGTGACAGGCCAATACTTTGATTTCCTCCGCAGCCCTGACACTGATTAGCGATGCAAGCTATTGATAAATCTTCTCCAATTTCATTACATCAAGTGTTTTTTCACTTCACAGTATGAATATTTACACCAGATTAAGTGCTGATAAGTAATTTTCTTCTCTTAAACTCATCATTGCCAGCTAACTTTTCAGTTTGAGTTCTTAGAGGGGATTAAACATTCTTTAAGATGTTTTCCTGTTGATGCAGTCAAAGCAGTGTAATCTTTTCCTCATTAAATGTTGCCTTGACATTATCAGGGACAATCTGAAGCTTTTCCAGTCGCTCCAAAGAAACCCGCATGCATGACGAAAGAATGCTATCTCCTTAAAATTTATTTCTGAGAATCTGGCCAGGTCACACCATGTCATCATCTGTTGCAGCAGAGGTCATGTGGTGGCTCTAAAACTAGTCCATTATTTAAGCTTCTGTTGTCTCACCTTGAGGCGTGTGTGATCTTTGCTTATTGAGGGCGATGGCCGGGGACATGGACATCTATCACCACTGACAGTGGTAGAGAGACTCTGACACCTAGACTGTGTTGCAGCTCTCAGAAGAGCTCCCATGAATCAAATTAGTGAATCAAATTTGTTTTTTTATGACTGTTATTCATGTTGTTCTGAGCATGATGCTCTTATTGTGTACACATATGCAAAAAGCTAATGGAATTTCTCTTTTTGCACTTTGTATTACTCATTTAGATAAGGAAATTAAACACGAGAGACAACTCATTCCACTGCGATGCACCACAGAACGCAACAGGAATTCATTCCTACCTGTGGCCTTTAAATTTTTACAACTATTCGCTATGACACCTGTACTATTTACACTTGCCTTATCGTAATATACTCTGTATAGTATTATCTAAATTGGATTTTTATGCTACTTTGAACTTTGACACATAGATGTGACATATTTCTTATTTTATCCCAGATGCCATGTACGAGTGATTGATACCTTTGGTACAGAACCTGCTTACAACCACGAGGAGTATGCAACTCTGCATGGCTACAGAACCAACTGGGGCTACTGGAACCTTCATGGCCAGCAGTACATGACCATGTTCCGTACGTCAAGATTTCTGTTTTTTTCTGACCGAGACTGAGGAGGTACAATGTTAATGACTTTACAGAGGGTTTCATTTGTTTTGATGTGCGTATGTGTATAATGGGAGGAGCCAAAAGAAGAAGCTGTGTATGCACATACGCCAAGCAGGCATAACATCATGACCACTGACATGTGAAGTGAAAAACATTGAATATTCAAGATTAAAGAAGTTTATCATCATGTACACAGCAAAAACACTGTGGTTCCACTGAGCAATGAACTTCTTACTTTCCCTTCACATGACTAAAATAAGCAGCTAACTAAACTGAAATAAAGGAATAAATAAATAAATAAATATAACAAAATAAATTCTAGCCAGCCGAGGATTGGGCCGCCAAGGTCTCCTCCCTGGACCGCCACCCAATTCACATAGAACCGGACCCCCATGGTCCCTCCTGCAGGTGGTGAGCCCACTGGAGGGCAGACCCACGTTGCTTCTTTGGGCTGGGCCTGGCCGGGTTCCGTGGGTGAAACCCCGGCCACCAGGCACTAGCTGTCGAGCCCCTCCCCCAGGCCTGGCTCCAGGACAGGGCCCCGGTAACCCCAAACCGGGCAAGGTACACTGAGTTCTGCGTCTCCTCTTCATGGGGATCTTTGGACCACTCTTGGTCTGGCTCTTCACCCAGGACCTGTTTGCCATGGGTGACCCTACCAGGGGCAAACTGCCCTCGACAACATAGCTCCTGGGATCATGAGAACTCGCAAACCCCACCACCACAGTAAGGTGGCGATCCACGGGGGGAGGAGACCCCGAGGAAGACCCAGGACATGCTGGAGAGACTATGTCTCCCAGCTGGCCTGGGAGTGCCTGGGTGTCCCCCCTGAAGAGCTGGAGGAGGTAGCTGGGGAGAGGAAAGTCTGGGCTTCTCTGCTCGAACTGCTGCCCCCGCGACCCGGACCCCCGGAAAAGCGGTAGATGACGAGACGAGACGAGAACAAAATAAAATAAGGCGGGTACTATGTACAAAAAGATTAGAGTGTAAATGAATATCTCTTCATTGTGCTACCTGTTAGTGGGTGGGATACTGTATATTAGGCAACAAGTGAACAGTTTGTCCTTTAAGTTGATGTGTTAGAAGCAGGAAAAATGGGTAATCGTAAGGATTTTTAGCGAGTTTGACAAGGGCTAAATTGTGATGGCCAGGTGACTGGGTCAGAGCATCTCCAAAACTGCAGCTCCAATGGGGTGTTCCCGGTCAGCAGTGATGTGTATCCAAGGAAGCAACCATGGTAAACTGGCAATTGGGTTATGGGCAGCCAAGGCTCAATGATGCACATGGGGCTTCAAAAGGGGGACTAACATGATATTAGGTAGGTGGTCATAATGTTTTGCCTGCTCGATGTATCCATACATAGATATATGCACTCGTTGGCCACTTCATTAGGTATATCTTTTCAACTGGTCATTAATACAAATATCTAATCAGTCAGTCATGCAGCCTCAACTAAATGAATGCATATAGGCATGTACGCAACCTGCGTGAAGTTGGCCCCCCACCCCACACAAAACTTCGGGAATATCGTCGCGTTTGTTTGTGCTTCGTTTGTGCTGGTTTGTGCTGTAAAAACTTTCATTTGTGCTGTTTTGGTTTTTGAGCTATTAAAGATTATTTTATAGGTCATCCTGAGGTCACCCAGCCCCCCATTTGCTCCAAATTGACCCGGAATGGTTGCATTACCAGCATTAGAGAAACATAAAAATGATTTTGGTCATTACCAATGCTGGTAATTTATGGCAGCTGGTGTGGCATGAACCTTAGGTGGAGATGTAATCCCATGTCTTAAGCTATTCTGCAGCTATTTTGTAGATTTGTAGATACTAATTACAATATAATTACTATAATTACTGTTTAAAAACACCTTGACCAAATGCAGCTGACCAAAAATACCCATGCAATATCAAGTTGTGTGCAGAACTTTGCAATGGGATCTTGCAAAATTACTGCTATATAACCACAGCAGCAGAAATGAATACAAAAATTTTAACATTGAAAATGGCGTTGTTGCACTTTTTTCTATCGCAAAAAAAACTGTTACGTAACATATTTACCTTGAGTTCTCCCTGCAACGGAGGCATCCCAGGAGGTTGAAATATGAACAAAGTGCAAAGGACAGGACAGCTAAATAAGGAAGATGTATCAAGAAGTTATGATCAGGTAAAGCCATCATGAGTGAGATGCGATTTATGGAGTAAAACCAATGTATGATCCAGTACAGGTGTACGTCCTGTATTTAATTAAAAAACAAATAAACAAACAAAAAAAGACATGGCAGTGGTTTACCAGCATCACTTGATAATAAAACTTGAAATATCAATACAACCATAATAGCACATGAACGAATATTTTTAAGGCGCAAACAAAGTCAAAACATACGAGACCATTTCCAGGGGAATTCCCGCAGGGAGATGGGATTGACGTCATAGCCCAAAATTAAGACTTAAAATATCTATAAAACCAAAACAGCACAAACAAAAATTTTTACAGCACAAACCAGCACAAACGAAGCAAAAACAAATGTGACTATTTTCCCAAAGTTTTGCATGGAGTGGGGGGCCAACTTCATGCAGGTATGTAGAGATGGTAAAGAAAACCTGCTGAAGTTCAAACAGAGCATCAGAATGGGGAAATAAGGTGATTTAAGTGACTCTGAATGTTGCGTGCTGGTCTGCGTATTTCAGAAATGGCTGAACCACTTGGATTTTCTGTTATGGTTTGGCATGGTGTGGACCCAATATGTAGACTTAAGGACTCAGTTAGTAGAACAAAAAGTGAGGATTTATTGTTGGTAATCTACAGGATAACAAAATCCAAACAAGGCAAAGTCCATAGAAAACTAAACAGGAAACAAAACAGAATAATCCTGGCAAGCAGAGGCTCAGGAAAACTCAGGGAAGACGCTCACATACGAAGACTCAGGGGACTAATGACGCAACACTGAACAAAGGAGAGACAAGACTTAAGTAGACAAGGACTAAACAACTAACAGGCAACAGGTGGGAAGGGAACAGATAAGAACAATCAGGGCTGGAAGTAAAACAGAATGCAATACACAAGACCAGACAGGTTTCAAAATAAAACAGGAAACAAGGACAAGACTGCGAAACACAACACTGAACTCAGGCAGGACATGAACACCGACAGGGCAGGAGACAGAGACAGACTAATCACACAGAAGACAGACCTGATAAATAGACAAGATGGAAACACAGACAGCGGCTAGACACAGAGGAGACTGACAAGAAAAACACAGACTGAGAAGGAGACAGAAAAAAAAGGAAAACCAAACACTACAGAAAAATAACAAAACCCATCCTACAAACACCAAAACCCAAAATTCCTAACATATTCTTGCACAAACATTTCTAAAGTTTGCAGAGAATTGTTCTAAAAAGAAAAAAAAAATCCAATAAGCAGCAGTTCTCTCGGTGAAAATGCCCTGTTGATGCTAGAGGTCAAAGGAGAATTGTCAGGCTGCTATACAAGCTGATAGGAAGGCAACAGTAATTCAAATAACCACTCATTACAGATATGCAGAAAGAGTATCCCTGAATGCATATGTTAAACATTGAAAGAGATGGCCCTAGACTGGCATACTTTAGGCTCCTATGTACCAGCTGAGCATCATTTAAATGCTACAGCCTACCTGAGTATTGTTGCTGGTCATATCCATCCTTTTATGACCACAGTGTGCCCATCTTCAGATGGCTTCTTCCAGCAGGACAACTCACCATGTCAAAAAGCTCAGATCATCATGTTTCTTGGACACGGCAATGAGTTCACTGTACTGAAATGGCCTCCACAGTCACAAATTTCGGTCCAGCAGAGTACCTTTGGGATGTGGTGGTACAGGAGATTTGGATCTTGGATGGGCAGCCAACCAATCTGCAGCAGCTGTGTGAAGCTATCATGTCGATATGGACCAAAATCTCTGAGAAATGTTTCCAGCACCTTGTTGAATCTATGCCATGAAGAATAAAGGCTGTTCTGAAGGCAAAAGAGGGTCCAACCTGGTACTAGCAGGTGTATCTTATGAAATGGCCAGTGAGTGTAAATTTTTTCTGAGATTGTGAGCACACTGTGTGAGTTTATTAAGGCCTCAGGCTGTCACAGGCAACGCTTTACAGCACCCGGCAAAGACCTAAGCAGAACAGCTGGGCCTGCACAGATGTCTAAAGCCTCCTATGTGGGTACACACACTCACACACAAACATAAATGTATAAAATCACAAGCACACAGACATACATTCATGACACATTTGGCAAAAATTGTCGCAGAGGAAACTTCAGCTGTTTGTCTCAGATTAATTCAGTGACAATGGGCAGCCTCGCTCTTGCCAAAATACTCGCTGTTATCACAATGGTTGACACCAAAAGATGTCGGCTTTCATCACAGTTCTGAAAATTGACTCAAAATGCTGTTTCTTTCTCCTTCTCACTTTGAAAATGATTTCTTTTGTGTCTGCTACCATTCATACTGCTTGATTTCCCGAAAGCTGTGGGATATTAGAGCAGCAGTCCTGCACAGCTTATTGAACTGATGAAGTTGCACTGTCATCATCAACCACAGATGCAACTCATCAAGTCACCCGTTCAAAATTTAACAGCATCAGAATATCAAAAGCATCCTCAGCTCCAGTAAGTGCACCATTTTCAGTGTTTCACTCCACACCACAATAGAGATGATTGTAATAACAAATTATTAAGAAACACCACGGACTTCACTTCTACTGAATTCCTGCAATGCACTTTCATTCTGTATTATCTACCTGCACAGCAGCCTGGATCTTCACAACATCTTTGGTTTGACTTCTTTTTTGATGCATATAATAAACTTGAAACACTGGATTGCCAATTACTTTGTTTGTCCTTGGCAGCCCACACTCCAGACAACTCTTTTATGGGTTTTGTGGCAGAGGAGTTGAATGAGACTACGAAACTGAGTATTCAGAGGAACAAAGTTAACAACATGGCTGTTGTTTATGGCAAAGAAGCCAACATGTGGAAGGTCAGTATGATTCTATAACCTCTGCACAATGATCAATAAAATGAGCAAATGCTTGTAACTTTTTTCTGATCTGTGAGAGGAGTAAAAAATTTCAGCTTAATTCATAGTATGTAATAAATTTGTTCCTGGATTTTAAATAATTGTACCAAAAGTACATACACTGTGTATTGGTGGTTTAGAGGGCACTTTAAACGTGATAAAGTTCAGAAAAATTATAACTTTGGAGCACTCTCCTTTCCCGTGAAACACCTACTAGATTTTACATTTCCTGCAAACAAGTTCCTCCTCCAGGAATCTGGCCTGAAGTGTGATGGTACAGAAACAATTGCTTTTGTTTAGAGTAAATTTTCCCTGCGAGCTACTGCCAAGGTTTTTCTTTCTTTCTGTAACTTTGAAGCATGCTGCAGCCTCCCTCAAGGTTCGTTTTACTTGAGTCTGGCTGTAGCTTTTGTACCAACACTGCCATAGCATTCCCCGTTTCTCAAAACAACTTGAGCTGCAGTGTAAGATATGTGAATCAGAAAGATTGCTGTGTAGAAACCAGTAGTGCTGGGAGTCTCCCCAGACAGACAAAATCCCCTCACTGAGATCAGCTTCTTCCTCTATCTCAATTTTGAGGTTCACTTTGGAGATTTAGGGCTTGTAAAGGTCCTATGAGAGGAAGAATGACTAATACTTTTCTATCCCTTTTTTTCCTCATTGGTTTCCCTCGATCTACTTCTCCCATCCTCTACACTTGTGTTATCACGCTACTCTGTTCTGTATTCATCATCTCCTGATGCATCTTTGATGGCTCCACACAGCTTCAAGTAAGTAAACGTGTTTTTCACTCAACTCAATGTCAAAACTTAAACCAAGAGTCTTCCTAGACTAAAGAAACACTGTATTTCCCTTCAGTTCTGTAAATGTGTAAGACCCATTTAAACAACATTTAAAAATGTACAATATCACTTCCTTTAAAAATATATTTAATATGTAAACACAGATAATGTACTATAGAGAGACATCATATGAAATAAATTAATTTGAATTTTAAATGAATAAATAGCTTTATTTTTTACTATGACAAGTGATCACAGTTGTAGCTCATAAGTTGCCCACAGCTACTTTTTTTAGTGATGTTAATTATTTTTTTTTTATCTCTTTCAGTAAAAGAAATTGTTTTCATCTTCACATTGCTCTTAAAAAATAGCCCAAAATGAATAATGAGTAACACTTAGATGACATTTATAAATGATTTATGCCTTGAAGACATAGCATTAGTAAATTATTCATAACATTCCCTCTGAAAAAACTTTTTGAGATAAACCAATTCATTTTTTTTCCCAATAAAACAATTCAAGCAAATTGTCCCCACAGGGAAACACAGAAGATACAATGCACACTGTTATCAGTCTTTCACGTTCCTTTAAAATTCCACAGGTACTGGGTAGTTATAGGATAGGCTTAACTCATTAGATCTGCTTCTGCTTGCCCCATTTCCATCAGCCAATACTATGCAACACCTTTAAGTAGTAGGTTTACCTTTTTCAAATAGCTGTGTGTTACAATGAATCTCATCAGCTTATTTAATTGGTCACAGCAGTGGTGGCACTGCAATAAAACTGATTTAGGGTGTATAAACTAAGTAGGAATAACATCATAGCAGAAGAGATGCACAATGGATAAAAGTATCGGGTCACACCTCTTAAACATTGAATTCAGGTGTTTCATTTAGTCTTATTAGCACAGTTGTATAAAATCAAAAACCTAGTCATATGCTCTGCCTTTAAAAACATTTGTGAAAGAATGGGTTGTTCTAAAGAGCTCACTGAATTCCAGCGTGGTATTGTAATAGGATGCCATTGTTGCACCAAGTCAGTTTGTAAAATTTCTTCCCTCCTAGATAATCCATGCTCAACTGGAGGTTGTATTATTACAAAGTAGAAGCCTTTAGGAACCACTGCAGGTCAGCCTCAAAGTAGCAGACGACATAAGGTTACAGAGTAGGGTTGCCGAGTGATGAAACGCATAGTGCCAGGAGTTTCATTGCATGGGTTTCCATGGCCGAGCAGCTGCATGCAAGCCTTACAGCACTAAGCACAATGCCAAGTGTCAGACAGAGTAGTTTAAAGAACACGGCCACTGGATTCTGGAGCAATGGAAATGTGTGCTGTGAAATGATGAATCACACTTCTCTATCTGGCAGTCTAATGGATGAGTCTGGGTTTGCAAAGGCCAAATGACAGGAGAATAATATATGGTTGGCTGCACTGTGCCAGCTATAAAGTTTGGTGGATGAGGGATAATTCTATGGGGCTGTTTTTCTGGGGTTGATCTGGGTCCCTGAGTTCCAGTGATGGGAAATCTTAATGTTTCAGCCTACCAAAACATTTTGGACAACTCTATGCTTCCAACTTTGTGGGAAAAGTTTTGGAAAGGCCTTTTTCTATTCCAGCATGACGATGGTGTGAAAGAACTTGACTGGCCCACAGAGAGTCCTGACTTCAATGCCACTGAACACTTTTTTAATGAACTAGGACAGAGATTGCAAGCCAGGCCCTCTTGTCCAACATTAATCTCTGAACTCTGAATGGGATGTCATTAAAAAACTCTTCTGGTAAAGCCTTCTAAAAGATTTTGAGGAGTGTCTGTGGGAAACTTTGTCTAGTCATCCAGAAGAATGTGAAGAAAATGGAAGCTGTTATTACTGCAAAGGGAGGATCAGCTCCATATTAATACCTCTGTATTTTCAAATGGGATGTCATAAAAGCTCCTGTAGATTTAATATGTAGATGGCCCAATACTTTTGTCCATATAGCATATGTAAGTTTTGAAAGCAGCAAAAGACAACTACCAACTCTAAATATGCTAAATATTCTGTGCAAACTTAAGATAAACAATTCTGATAGATTACAAGGAATGGTCTTCAAATCCATATCCATATGTGCCAATAAAAAACTCATATGGGCTTCAAGGACTGAAAAAAAAGAAAATATTAATTTAAATGCTAATGCAGTCCATCCACCGTTTTAGTGTTTGCACAGATAAATTCATAATTTATAAATCCTTTTTCAGCAGTCCTCTTTAAGTGCTTAGCTAATTTTTACTTACTCCTGTATGTTCTCCAAGGGTAAGGAAAAGTTTCTGGCAATTCTGCATCGCCACATGGAGATTCACGGGACAGTGTACTATGAGGCCCAGCGTCCCCCAGAGGTGCCTGCCTTTGTCAAGAATCACGGCCTGCTGCCTCAGCAGGAGCTGCAGCAGCTCCTCAGAAAGGCCAAGGTGGGGCCTATAATACTGACATGTCTGAACTCTGAAAAAGCTCAGATGTTTGCACACAATTTCTGCATCTCAGTGGACTAGAGAAGGTTTCATGCTTTCATAGAGTTGAATGAAGACTGACCTGCGTGTGAGCAGCTTGGTGCTAAATACTCACAATTTGCTTTTCTTTCTCAATTTCCTGACTAGCTATTCATTGGATTTGGCTTCCCTTACGAAGGTCCTGCCCCTTTGGAGGCGATAGCCAACGGCTGCATCTTTCTGCAGCCAAAGTTTAATCCCCCTCACAGCTCTCTCAATCATGAGTTCTTCAGAGGGAAGCCCACATCCAGAAAGGTAGAAACTCACAATACTCAGCTTGTTTTAAATATTCATTATACACAGTACACACAAAATACACTACGCAACACTGTCTGATCTTAACTCAATTTGCTGTTACTAGGATTATTAATATATTCCATTTGTGCCTCCCTCAGGTGTCCTCTCAGCATCCCTATGCAGAGCAGTATATTGGCAGGCCGCATGTCATCACTATCGACTTCAATAACTCCGAAGAGTTTGATGCAACCATCCGTGAAATCATGAGGCTCAATGTGCGTTCATTTTTTGTTTGCCATCCAAACTTGGCAGCAGTCATTCAACAAAATAATGGTCTTCTTATATTATAGTCTACCACTGTACACACTGCTGCATAATAGCATCCAGAGGTGAAAGCATAATTTACTCTCATGCTCTTCACAGTCGGGTTTGACCCGCTTTTGAAGCCCTCAGCCTTTAATAGAGCTCTTAATCATGGCATCCGACATTACAGCAAAATGCTTAGCTGGCTCCCGCTCTGCTCTCCGCACTCCTAATTGCTTGAGATATTGAGCGGCTCAGTAGGTAAACTGTGCCCACACCTGAGTTTACATGGCAGCTTTCCAGAGGCCAGCCCCACAGGCAGTGAGCATTGTCCACAGCAGATCGTATTAATCAATCACACTGTGCTCAATCTGTCACCAGAACAACACAGAGCTACTGCCAAGCCTCTCACAGTGCCAAGACGCATGTGTGCCTCTACCTGCCAGGTGTGTTAGATAGACCTTATGTTTCCTGCTGATAGAAGCAAACTGTAGCACCTCTTCTAGCATTTTTAAATGCTTAAAATGTGGATCCAGGGGTAATAAAAAAAAAAACTATTCTTACAAGATTAACAATTTCAGTAAAAATATTTAAGGACCAAATAGAAATAGAAGTTCATAATTTATCTTTTGTAAATGTGGAGGAATCTTTCCACAAGCAAGACAGTTGAAGAGAATGGCAAAGCATGTTTCAAATTTCTTAAGTATGATATTTTGGGAAATGCACTTATTTTGTTGGTGAGATTTTGAAGTGTAATATAGTTTTAATGTTCTTATTATAGATATAAAGCTACTGCCAACAGCCAGTTACTTTAGCCAAACATTAAGACTGAAAAGCAGCCTGGCTCAGTCACAAAATCTCCCTACTAACCTCCAAAGCTCACTCATTAAGGCACCACATCTTGTTTGTTTTATCCACACAAAAGCCTAAAATTGCTATTTTTCAGCAGTGTTTGACTATTTCTTGACAGGGAGCAATAACGTCCTCCTCTGGTTGCCTGGTAGCTGGTAAGTGGACTGAGCTTCACTAGTTGTTTCCCCCTGTCCCCAGTCTTTTTGCTAGGCTTAGAAAAGAAACTGTTGGTGGTAGCTTCATATTTACTGTACAAACAAGAAAGTGGTATAGTTTTTCCTTATTTAGCTCAAGGTAAAAGCAGAAGACACGTGCATGACCATAAAGTTCTGTGATTCCAACCTACAATATTCAAAACTCCTAGATGATTTCCCCTTAAGTGGTGTTTGGGTCTGTGGGACCCATTTTTCAGTGATTACAAAAAGAAAAAAACATGTGACTTATTATTATTTCGACCTCAGATTTCTTCACCTTGGCTCACTTTCTGTAAAGAGCATATATAAGAATACATTTTCAATGACTTCACAATAAACATCCCCCTACACATTTATATTATGTATGTGGTGTCCAGGTCCACTGGACTCATGGGCAACAAAAGTTTGAAGGTGCCGTGTCTCTTCACTCTGTCCTCCCTTACATGGTCTTCTGTTTGTGTGTGTGTGCCTGTGTGTTCTTGTGTGCAAACATTTTGTGCTTCTGCTGCTATTCCTGCACAAGGTTCCAACATTGTTACTTTTCAAGTACCTACACCCTGTCTGCTCCCACATTCCCAGACATTTTACTGTCTGTCTCACAGGAAACGTTCTGTATTCTCTCACAGTGATATAGCTGCAAATCGGCGATGGCACACAACAAATAAATAGCTTTGCCTCTGTGGCTCCTTATCGATCAAGATGGCAAAAAGATTCTCTGCTCTGAGAAACTCAATGATTTTCGAAAAGAGAGAAGAATTTGAAGAGGAAGAATTCCCAGAACCTGAGGCCCTTCACCTTTTTTGGATCAGACCATGCAGACAGTAGACAGGAAGGTGGGGAGAGAGTGAGAGATGATCTGGGAACATCTGCCTCAGGTGATCCATGTACTAAAGCTGTTAGACACCTTATTCAGAGTCTAACAGTGATTTTGAAGAAGAGGATGAGATTGACCATTAGTCTGCTCCAAAACAAGTGCATCAGCAGCCAGAAAGGAGAGAATTATGGATGTCAAAAAATGGTGAAAGTGAATGGTCTTCTTGCCCAAAGAATCAGCCACCCCAAATGGCTGTCAATGTGGTGAAGCCAGGGCCAACACAAATGGAAGTTACTTGAGTACAGAGCATCAAATGTGATTTTAAACTTTTCATTCCAGATGCCAACAAGAAAACCATCCTGATTAGGAGATGGAGATGTAGCTCTTCTAAAGAGAAAGAATGCAATGTGTGTGCACCCGAGATGAACAGGAGGTGACAGAATGCATACAATACATGCATCAAGAGCGAGAAATACATATGAAGCACAGACACAGTAAAACCATGTTATATAGACTGGCACAAATAGGTTATTTTTTCAGTGGAGTTGATATGTACTATAGACCGTCAAGGATCTGTTCAGTTTCTAAATAAGTTTACAGATAGTGTCAGTAAAATAACTTGTGATGAGAAACCATGTTTCATTATTATTTGTTTGAGAAAAAAAAAATTTCCGCTCATATCTTGATTATGATTGATATTTCTTCTTTTATTACATTTTATCTGTCAAAAGAGTGAGCCTTCAACCTGAATTTAATTTTAGGTAAGGAACAAAGCCAGCTTTGGTGGGTAGGGTGGTTAATAAGTGACAATTGTGTTGTTGAGCAGGTGCACAATGGTTCAATGAAACACATCACAGCTGAATACATCTCCACTAAATGCTAATTATCTCATACCCCTCAAGATGTTGATTTAGAAGCATTCATTGATAGTCTGACCTCATAGGATTAATACACAGTGTGCAACCTTGTAAATGTCAAAAAATAAATTAAAAAAACTAAAATAAATAAATAAAAAATAACTTGGTAGTGCTCCTGATCTGATGTGCTGCCTTCTTGATTTGACGCAGCACCCTTTAATGAAAACTGCTATTTGGTCTCCTGGTCACAGCTGTAATAATGTCAGGTCAGTTTGACACAGAAGTTTATCTTTGCTCCCTGTGAAAGTTTGAGACTGATGGTAAAATTTCAGACACACATAAATGGCCAGAGTGGGACTTCCAGAGAGAGATCTGAAAGGAGCAACCAGGGTGCAGAGGTTCACAAGAAGACACCCTAAAAAGAAACAAATTATAATCAGTTATTGTTCTCCTAAAAGCATTTACTTATGATGTATTTTTAAAGTATTTGATCATATTTACTCTTTGGATCAAAGTATACTGTAGTTCTTGTAATGTTTAAGCTTACTGAGACAAATTCACAGGCGGCTCAACACTTAATGTTTTTCAGTGACGTTTGTTCATATTTCTGCTGATCATGTTGCTGATTTAAATCATGTTTTCTGTTAGTCTGAAAAACTCCTGGGTTAGCTTTATAGGGAACTATAGCCAACTCGAATTCCAAAAAGGTTGGGATGCTGCATAAAATATTAATAAAAACATAATGCAATGATTTGCAAATCTTATAAACCAGCATTTTTTTTCACAAAGGAACATAGAAAACGTATCAAATGTTGAAAGTGAGACATTTTACTCTTTCATGAAGAATAATAGCTCATCTTGAATTTGATGGCAGTAACACATTTCAATAAAATTGGGACAAGTACCATGTTTGCCACTGTGTAGCATCCCCCTCTTCTTTTGACAACAGTCTGTAAATGTCTGGGAACTGAGAACACCAGCTGCATGACCTTTGGGAGAGGAATGTTGACCCATTCCTGTCTGATATAGGATTCCAGTTGCTCAGCAGTCCTGGGTCTTCTTTATCTTATTTCACTTTTCATTATGCGTCAAATGTTTTTAGTTAGTAAAAGATCTACTTGCAGGCCAGTCCAGCACCTGGACTCTTCTACTACAAAGTCATGCTGTTGTAATAGCTGCAGTATACATTGTCTTGCTGAAATATGCAAGGCCTTCCTGAAAAAGTTGTCATTTGGAGGGGAGCATATGTTGCTCTAAACCCTGAAAAAGCCTTTTATCACTGATGGCACTTTTCTAGATCTACAAGTTGCCAGTACCGTAGGCACTAATGCACCCCCCCCCCATACCACCAAAGGATCCAGGATTTTGAACTGAGTGCTGATAACAAGCTGATGATCCCTCTCCTCTTTAATTCAGAGGCTGCGGTGTCCATGATATTCAAAAAGAATTTCAAGTTCCAATTTGTCTGACGACAGAAAAATTCTCCACTTTGCCTCAGTCCATTTTAAATTAGCTTTGGCGCAGAAAAATGGCAGTGTTACTGGATCATGTTCATATATGGCTTCTTCTTTGCATGACAGAGCTTTAACCTGCATTTGTGGATGACACAGCCAACTGTGTTCAGAGACACTGATTTCTGGAAGTGTTCCTGACTTTATGCAGTGATTTCCATGACAGAATCATGCCTGTTTGCAGTGCGGTTTTGCTTGAGATCACCAGCATCCAATTTTGGTGTTTGGCCGTTGCCCTTGCGCACCATGGTATTTCCAGATTATATGACTTTTTGGTGAATTAATGTACTGTAGACGATGGAATAATCAAAGTCTTTGCAATTTTACGTTATGTTACGTTATTCTGAAATTGTTCCACAGTTTGTAGATACAGTTTCTCACAGACTGCTGAACCTCTGCCCATCTTTTCTTCTGAGACTCTGCCTCGCTAAGGTGCTCTTTTTATACTTACTCACATTACTTGCCTGTTATCAGTTAACTTAATTAGTTTCAGTATGTTGCTCTAGCTGTTTCTTTTTAGCACCACTTAGTTTTCCAGACTTTTGTTGTCATTGTCCCAGCTTTTTTGAGATATGTTGCTGCCATCAAATTTAAGACGAGTATTTTACATGAAATTGTAAAATGCCTCACTTTCAAAATTTGATGTTGTTTTGCAAAAAAAATCAATTGGTTTATGAGATTTGCAAATCACTGCTTGCAGTCATGGTGTTTTGTTCATATTTCACACAGCGTCTCAACTGCTTTTTCAATTGGGGTTGTAAACAGTTGCTCATGGAAACTGAGATACTGATACTGTTTGTTTGTTTTTGTTTCCTGGACGTAGCTTCTACCTCTATAACTTGCTTGTAGATGAAGTGGTATTTTATGTCATTAATAATCGCATAAAATGGTGAATGCTGCTCGCATTTTTTTGACCAAGCAATGCAGTCAGTTTAGGTATATAAAATGTGCAGTCATATAAAGAATGCTTTATGCTGTTGAATTCAAATCACCTTTTATGAAGATTTTTTCCTCCTCTCTGATGCCGATTCTATTATATAAAGATGCCCAAAAGGCAAATTGCATTGTGGAATAGCTGATGAAGTGCCAGATACATTTCATTAAACTCAGATGAAATAAAGTAATAAGAGAGCGCTAAAAGGAACACAACGCTAAAAGGAGCCATTTATCAATTTAAGGCTGAGTGCTTTAGTAGCCTGATGGTAAACAGTGAAATCTCACTTTAGATACCATGGGAGACATTCAGAGAGGATTCTGCACAGGGAATCCTGTCAGAATCTATTCTTCTCTGATATGATTTTATAATTACTCATGCCATCAATCCACACTATGGTTTAAATGCTGTAAGTGATATATACCTGTCTTCAAAGATTTCAACCTGCTGTCATTATTCCACTCCAAGTGTTTTTTCCCATCGATATTGTGTTCCCTATGACCCTGTGCATGAAATATGGGAGAAGAGGAAGGGTATTGATCACTGTTCTCTTTTGAATTTTTATCCACGGCCTGCCATCATAAACCCGACAATGAGTGACAGGCCTTCACAGCAACACTGATAACTGCACCCAAAGATCCAGAAGACACTGAAACAGCCTTCTCAGTGCTGCATGACCCGTGGTCCACTGTCAGTTTAATCCATTGTTTGACATATTGATGTAGTCATCACTAAAAATAATTAAATCAATTTTCAAAGCTGTCACCTGTGATGTATTAGGTCGTTGATTTTAATGCGAGGCTTGTGCCATGATATAGGCCTTTCACAATTACGCTAATGAATATGTCAACTTTGATTAACTATCAGTTGCTCAGGTCCTGTAATTACGATGTGCTTGGCTTTGTGGACACGCGCACATGCTCTTGTCCACCATTTGCTCATATGTGTGCATGTGTGTCTGCAGGTGGAGCCATTCCTGCCATATGAGTACACCTGTGAAGGAATGCTTGAAAGAGTTCATGCCTACATTCAGAACCAGGTTGGTGTCAGAATTTGAATCATCAAACAGGCTGGTGAGAATCTCAATAATCTAATAGCAATGATTTGTTGGCACGCATGATGCCTTCCAGCAGTTGATCACAGTTTGCTTTAGTGAATAGATGTGAAATATGAGCCTGGACCACAATATTAATTGCTTGTGTCTGGCTCAAATCTTAAGGCCCTCAAGGAACCAGTGTTTATAATACACTTGCAGTAATGTCTTACTGTTGTACATCCTACTTTTAATTCTAACTGCTGGCTATCAACTAGTTAACTCTCATTTTACTGTAATGGTTTCCCTCCCTGGTACGCTAATGTCCTGCAGTCTTATCATGAAAAGTCTTCAGAATGTTAGTGTGCCGTGCCAGGAAAACATATTGAGTGAAAACACAAGAAAAAGGAGGAGTGTGTTCCTAAATCGTCAGGGTACAAATTAAACACACAAGATATAACATGTTGATTATAGAGTTTTAGAATATCTAGTTGGCACATCTGTTTCCCTATGTTTCTGATCTTTATGCCAAGCGAACCTAACAGGCTGCTGGCTGCAACTTTAAATGTCCATAATAGATAAGACAGCTGTATTAGTTTTCTTACCTAATTTATAGGAAGAAAAGAATTGTGTGTATCCATGTAAGAAAAGTCAGTTTTATCGACTGAAGAGACTTTGTAGAAAAAGGAGCAGAAATGAAAATAAAACTTAACTTGTAGAGTGGGTGAAACCTATTTGTGCAATATGGAAAAAAGTATTGGACTTCTTAATCACTGAATCCAGTGTCTCATTAAGTCCTGTTGCCACAGGTGTATAAAATCAAACTCCTAACCATGCATTCTGCCTTTACTAAAATTTATAAAGTTTGCGCTAAAGATCTCACTCAGTTTGAGCGTGATACTGTAATAGGATGCCATTGTTGCAACAAGACAGACAGACAAGGAGATAGATAGATAGATAGATAGATAGATAGATAGATAGATAGATAGATAGATAGAGAGATAGAGAGATAGATAGATTCTTTCTATCTCTCTATCTATCTAACAGCTTACA
>VUQH01047882.1:0-11259 GCA_015106775.1 Etroplus canarensis
CCAAGACCATGGGCTCGCAAGACTCACACCCTGGTGAAGACTGAACAGCACGTGCTCAGGAATTCCTTGCTGCAGGTAAAGAATATGTGCTCACTGAGATGATCATCAATCTGTATTGCAAGATTAAACAGCTCGTGAAATGAGTTAGCGTCAACCCAAGCTGCTAGTTCATCTTTAAGACGCTCGCTCAAACCCTAAACAAATATGCCCCAAAACACTGAGTCCCCCTAGCCTGTCTTGGCCGTGAGGATACAAAACTCAATAGGAAATTCTGATACAGATTGGTTCCCTTGCTGGAGGGTTAATAAACGTCTAGCCACACCCCTAGACAGAAAAGGGTGAACAAAAACCCGCTTGAATTCAGCAAAAAAACTCAGCGAAGGTAAAAGATGTGATGGATCGGACAGCGGTGAGGGCCAGTTCAATGCCCTACCATGGAAAAACCCCATTATAAAATAAATCTTAGTAAGCAGAAAAGGACTAATGAGGGGGTGAAGAAGAAGTAGAAGATTAGAAGGGACAGGATACTAGTTGGTGGTGGTAATGCGCTATTTTGTTGTTTGCCAACCACCAATAAAATTTACAAGAAGAAGAAGAAGAAGAAAAGGACTAAGGAGTACAATTAAATGCTAAACAGCACTGAAACAGAAAACCACAGCACTGTCCAGTCTCACCGTAAAAATAATCTGGAGTGGGTACAGTGGCCTCCAGGAACACCGGCTGAGAGGGTGCTGGCGGTACAGGGGGTGAAAACTGAGCTGGAATAGAGCTGGTAGTCTATGGTGGTCTATGTGAAGCAGGTCTTCCTGCATTTGACATGAGTAAATGCATTTAGCTGATTCTGCCTTTCTATGACAAGGATGCGGATAAATATTTTGCCAACACATCCGAGCAGCAAAGCACAGATTTGAAAGTTCACACTCTGTTTCCGAGGAAGGGGCTTGTTTCTCTGGCTGAGGATGAAGAGAAGGTGCAGGTGACCATTCTGAGAGATACAGCAGCTTCTAGGTCTACTATTCTCTAAAGTATGTTGCCTCTTTCTGGGAAATCCTCTCTTTATGTTATTAAGCCCATGCAGGGTTTTGGTATGAATTTTCTGGATGTGCCTTTGCACCACATTGTGCTGAACTCGGACTTGGTGTCCGGTGAAGTTGTGGTTGCAGCTTTTCCAAACAAGGGTTTACATTTTCTCCATGGGAATGATTTAGCTGGGGGAAAAATTTTGGTAAACTCCAAAGTTACAGCTGTTCCTGTTATTTCTGAAGGCACTGAAGAGTTGGAAAAAAATATCTAAATGAGCTTCCAGTGTGTGCCGTCACTCGTGCTATGGCAAAGACTCGCTCTATGCACTCTGATGATGAGGCTGGTGTTGATTTATGTAACAATTTTATGGATGATTGCGATTGTAGCATGGGGAAGTACTTACAGATTCTGACTCAAGTGACATTATTTTTCTCCTCCCGCTGTCTCTTCATTTTGCAAAGAGGAGAATGGACATGAAGCTTCAAGTCCTCTGCCTGCTAAACAGCTTGACACTCTGGGTGACAATGGTAATGATGTGTGTTTGTCACAAGAGCATCTCATTATAGAGCAAAGTCGCGATTTTTTCCCTTGCCTCCCTATTTGATCTGGTTATGCCTGAGGAGGAGGTTACAGGAAAGGCACGTGGTTACTTTTGTAGGGATGGCATACTTTTGCGTGAGTGGACACCATCGCGTTGGCACACAAGTAGTAATACCACAAAAGTTTCACTGAAAAATCCTCAATTTCACACATGACAATCCTTTGGCTGGTCATTTGAGGGTTAATAAAACTTACCACTGCATCCGTCGCCATTTTTTTCTGGTCAGGATTAAAGTGCAACGTGAAGCAGTATTGTAAATCTCGTCATGTGTGCCAAATATCAGGTAAACCAAATCAGACAATTGCACCATGTCCGCTACTTCTCATCCCAGCTGTGGATGCACCATTTGACCATGTTTTAGTGAATTGTGGTGGTCTGTTTCCACGTACCAAAGCTGGCCATAAGTTTCTACTGATGGTGCTGTGTGCGTCAACTTGATTTCCTGAGGCAGTTCCCATGTGGAAGCCTCCTGCTCCTGCCATGGTAAAGGCTTTGGTGAAATTTTTCTCCGTGTTCGGTCTGCCAAAGGTCATTCAATCAGGATACCAACATTATGTCATGTATTTTTTCACAGGTGCTTAAGCAGCTGAACGTCTCTTACTGTTATTTTAGTGCTTACCACCCCAAGAGCCAAGGCATGCTCAAGAGGTTCCATCAAACACTTAAAAACATACTTCATGTACATTGCCTTGAGTTTGATAAAGACTGGGATGAAGGTATTCATCTACTCATGTTTGCTGCTCGAGAGGTGGTTCAAGAGTCACTTGGGTTTAGCCCAGCTGAGCTTGTGTTCGCCTACGCAGTGCATGGGCCTATCAAATTGTTGAGGGAAAAATGGCTCAGCAATGACAGCCCACAAAATCTTCTAGATTATGTCAGTGCATTCCGTTTCAGGCTCTACTGAGCTTGCCAGTAGGCAAAACAAAACTGGTCTGTAATGCAGAAAAGAATGAAGGCTTGGTTTGACAAAATGCCAAAGCCAGACAGTTTGAGCCAGGTGACAAATTATTGTTTTTTTGCCCATCCCCAGTGCCAGTCTGCAGGTGCGTTACAGCGGCCCATACATGGTAGAGAAGAAAATCAGTGACACTGATTACGTCACACACAAACCTTATTATGATGTGGGGATGTTACTGATTCTGCTGGAAACTCGAAAGCCACTTTAGTGTTGTCCCCTGTTGTGCCTGTGTGCTTTTCAAATGCTTGTGTTTCCACCAATCATCTTCGAGTTCGGCTGTGTCCGCTGTTGTGCTGTCCCATGAGTCACCTACAGTGGTGGTCGATTCTGGGGTGGAGGAGGATTTTTCCCCAGGGCTTCAGAATGGTGTGGTGGGTGATGTTGAAGGACCATCTGTGGAGGTGGTACAGGGTTGTTTGAAGAACTCTGATATTTTGGCAAAGCTTGACTCCTGTTTTGCACATTTGACTGAATCACAGAGATTGGACATGGTTAGTCTTATTAATTTATATCTTTCCTGTTTTCTAAAGTGCTATCCCAAACTCACATGTTGCAGCGCGATATTGATGTGGGGGATTCATGCCCTATAAAACGTCAGCTTAGAGTGAGCCCAAATAAACATCAATGTCTCCAGAAACAGGTTGACTATGTGTTAATGCATGGTATTTCAGAGCCCAGTTGTAGTTCATGGAGTTCACCCTGCCTGCTGATTTTTAAGTCTGATGGACCAGACCATTTTTGTACAGACTTTAGAAAGGTTAACAGCGTCACTGAGTCCGATTGCCACCCTCTTCTTCGGACTCCAAAAAAAAAAAAAATGGAAAAAAGATGTCTGCATTTGTGACTCCAGATGCATTTTTACAATATACCGACCGTTATGCCCTTTGGTGTGTGCAGTGCCCCTACCACCTTTCATCAGCTAGTCAATCTGGTTCTGGCCAGGGTGCCAGGGTGTGAAGCTTATCTAGATGATATTGTAGTTTACTCTGGTTCTTGGGATGAGCATGTCAGTCAGCTGAAGGAGGTGTTTATGAGATTGGTTGATGCTAATTTAACCATAAATTAAACACAAGTAAAACCTGTCCACTCAAAAGTGGAAGTGATTATAATGTTCCCAGTGCCCTCATCAAAGTGTGGGCTGCAGCGCTTCCTAGGGGTGGCCGGGTATTACAGCAGTTTTTGTAAAAAACTTTTCTATTATTGCTGCTCCACTCACCGACCTACTGAGTCGCAACGTATGCTTTACCTGGTCTCCTGATTGTCATTGTGCTTTTGAGAGCATTAAAAGTCTCCTGAGTCATGCCCCCATCCTTGCTGCATCATTGTTTTCTCTGTCATTTAGATTGGCTGTAGATGCCAGTGATGCAGGGGCTGGTGCAGTTCTTTTGCATGAAGGTTCAGATAGGGTGGAGCATCCAGTATGTTATTTCTCTAAGAAATTCAATCGACATCAGAGGGTATATTCAACATAATCCATATTTGAAAAGGAGGTTTTGGCTTTGATTTTGGCACTAAACCATTTTGAGGTCTATCTTGGCCACTCCAACTGCCCGATCACTGTTTACACAGATTACAGTCCTTTTGTGTTTATTCAGCAAATGCGCAATTCAAAACAGTTGCTAATATGCTAGGCCTTGTTCTTGTAGTCCTACTGAAATCCAACATATTAAAAAAAAAGACAACGTGTCGGCTGATGCATTGTCGCTTGCTTTCTGTAGCATTAAACAATGGACATGTCCAGTTGTTCAACACTTAGGGATGGAGTTGTTACACCCACCTGTTCTTAATTAACCTGTCCTCTGTCTCTGATTTCTCCTTAGTGCTGATTGGCTGCTGAGCCTCACCACCTATTTAAAGCCAGAGAAGGCGGAGCATGGTGGGGGCCTTTCTCTATCCCGGTTTCTCCCCCATCAGCACTAGTGTTATGTGTTACTTGCTTTTGATAGTTAAGTTTGTTAATCACTTGTTGAGTTGGGAGTTATTGGCCATCCTGTTTTTGGTTTTGGTTCTTTTTGGTTAGTTTGATGTATTAGTTTAGGGGAGTAGCCTGAATCTGATTGCATGGCTGGCCTGTGGTCTTGTCCCACCTTTGTTTTTTTGTGCTGGGGCTCCCATCTCCCTTCATGCTTGTGTTTGATTGGTTTAAGAGTTTATATTTCTTTATTAAAAAAGAACTCAATCTGCAGCAGCATTGTGACATCTTATGTTGTGTGTTGGTTCCTTTGAGCCAATAAGTTAGGGACTGTAACACTTTCATTCCATATATTGAAGTTTCCATTCCATATGTTCAGGTTTTATTCCATATATGGATCAGTGAATGGATGTCTTCTTCATTTCTAGCGTACAGGTGGCTGATGTTTACTCCATTCTGTAGTTGGCATCAGTAGCCATTCTTGTTGATTACTTGGCTAAGGGGCTTCAGGCCTATGCAGAACAGCAGCGGGGACAGCATATTTCCTTGGTAAATCCCGCACTTGATGGTGACTTGTGCTATTGGCTTGAAGTTGGCCTCTAGTGTGGTCACATACCCATTGAATTTCTGATGAGGGTTCTTAGGGTCCTGTTGACCTTATGTAGTTCTAGGCATTATAGGACCCATGTGTGAGGCATTGAGTCATAGGCTTTCTTATAGTCAATCCAGGTGGTTATTCTGGTCTTACAGTCTCGGGTAACTGCTCTGTCTGGTGTTTTGCTCCCTCTGGCATTTCTGCCAATTGCTTTCTGGGTGTCATTCATGTATTGATCCATGTGCCTGGTCTTCTTAGCCACTATGATGCCTAACAGGTGCTTCCATGTTGTACAGAGACAGGTTATTGGCCCTGTATTTGGATGGGACTGGTCCATTCTAGTGATCCTTCAGGATCAGGACTGTCCAGCCTTGAGTTAGCCATTGTGGGTGTGTTAGCCCCAATTCTTTTATTGGAAGCCCAAGAACAGACCGGAGGAATCTTCCATTCATATAAAAATATTTATTGCAGTCACAGGTAAAGTATAGCAGCGCTGGACTCTGACAAAAGCTCTCACGGGAACTCAGTCAGAATGAGCCCAGACCACAGGAACCACTTCACATTTATCTTCTTTGGGCTGGGCCTTGCCCCATACAGAGGTTAACTCACACGCGACCGTTTGTAATTGGCCATCTGTGGTTGACATGGACAGGCCACGCACTGTCAATGTCTTGTTTTTGGAATTTGATAAACAATGTGTATGAGTGTTGATTCCAGGCGTGTATCAAACACAACATAAAATAATAGACAAAATATAGCCTGTCCCCCAGCGAAGGTTATAGGTTTGGAACAGACAAGGTCATAACTTATGCACAGTGAACTTTGTGAAAGATACCCGCAAAACCATAGATTTTATACCCTGAGCAAATACATGATGTCCAAAACAAGGTCGATACTAACAGGTGCATTCCATCCATTAGCAGCTGGCTCATTTGTGCTGCCAGGCGCTCATGGATTACAATTAGTTTCTTTTACAAGTGGGTGTGAATCATGTCTGTTGCTGTCCAGCTCTTTATATTTGAGACCCTTTCTTGGATATCTGTCACTGTGATGGTTACTGGATCCTGCTCAGGGAGGGAGGTTGCTGTGGTCTGCTCTTAGATCTACTAGTCACCAAGCATTGCTTTTCCAGTATTGCTCTGATTCTAGCCTTGGTGGGGCTGTTCTCATGTTCCCCTGGCACTGGGAACACACTTTGGGTAGTTCAGTTGACAAGTAAGTAAAGTAAAGTAAAGTCAGTGGTACTAATGGGAAGAACATGTTGAAGCTAAATAAGTTAACTGGAATCAGGCCAGTAATGTGATGGTATAAAAAAGAGTCCTCTTGAGAGGCCGAGTCTATCAAAAGTAAAGATGGGGCAGTAGTTCAGCAGTCTGTGAGAAAATACGAATACAAATTATGAAGCAATTTCAGAATAATGTCCCTCAATTTAAAATTGCAAAGACTTTGAATCTTGCAACATCTATAGTACATAATATCATCAAAAAATATTATGTACTGGATACATCTCTTTGCTCAAGGCGTAAGGCCAAAAACCAATATTAGATGCTTGTGATCTTTGGGCCCTCAGGCAGCACTGCATGGCAAACAGGCATGATTCTGTCATGGAAATTATTGCATGATCTTGGAAATACTTCCAGAAACACATCAGTGTCTGTGATCACAGTTTGCCATGGCATCCACACATGCAGGTTAAAGCCTCATCATTGCAAAGAAGAAGCGAAGTGTGAACATGATCCAGAAAAACAGCCATCTTCTCTGGGTCAAGTCTCATTTAAAATTGAGTGAGGCAAAGTTAAAACAGTTCTATATTCAGACAACTCAAAGTTTGAAATTCTTTTTGGAAATTGTGGGTGCTGTGTGCTCTGGATTAAGAGGAGAGGGACCACCAAGCCTGTTTTCAGCACTCAGTTCAAAAGCCATTTTTAATGGTATGGGGGTACATTAGTGCCTACTGTACTGGTAACTCACACATCTGGATAGGCACCATCAAAGCTGTAAGGTATATACATGTTTTAGAAATTCATATTTTCAGGGAAGACCTTAAATATTTCAGCAAGACAATGCTAAATTGCATACTGCAGCTAATACAAGAGCATGGCTTTGTAGTAGAAGAGTCTGGGTCCTGGACTGGCCTGCTTGCAATCCAGACCTTTCACCAACTGAAAACATTTGGATGATCATGATGTTCAAAATACCTCCAAGAAGACCCAGGTCTGTTAAGCAACTGTAATCCTATATTAGACAAAAATGGGATAACATTCCTCTTCCAAAGGTAGAACAGCTGGTCTCCTCAGCTCCCAGAGATTCAAGGGCTGTTGTTAAAAGAAGAGGGGATGCTACACAGTAGTAAACATGACTCTGTCCCAACTTTTTTATGACATATTACTGCCAACAAATTAACGATGAGCTAACATTGTTCATGAAATCGTAAAACGTTGTACTTTGATATGTTTTTCTATGTTCTTTTGTGAATAAAATATTGGTTTACAAGTTTTGAAAATCATTGTGTTGTGTTTTAATTTATTTTTACAGAACATTCCAACCTTTTTGGAATTGGGGTTGGATACGCTATAGAGAGCTTACTTTACTGGGTTGTAACAGTTGCATGGTGAGAATTATCTTTAATCTATATTCAGACACTGTCACTGTTGGAGAAGATACAGGAAAAGCCACTACACCCTTCCAGCATCTCATGGATTACTGACTACCTATGTGAGACTGGGCTGTGCTCTGTCTCATTTGCTGATGTGCAGTACAGGACCTCCACAAGGGACTGTGCTATCTTCATTCCTGTTACCTTGTACGCCTCAAACTTTCAGTCCAACTCTGTGTCATCCCACCGGCAGAAACCATCTGACATTTTGGTCAGATCTAAAAGTAATGGGCAGGAGGAGGATTACAGAGTACAATGCTGGTTGATTTTGTGGTCTGGGAGAACTCATCTGTTTCTGAATGTGAATAGAACCAGAGAGATGGTGATTAACTTCACACAGAAGAGGACTACTAACAGGCTCATATCTATCCTAGGACAGGATGTTGATGTGGTGGAGGAGTACAAATAACTAGGCATCCGAAATCGACAAGATTCTAAAGTAGAAAATCAACACAGGCGCTTTACACAAGAAGAGGAGAGATAAGCTCTATGTTTTTAAATTAATGTATATTCATTTACTTTATTGTTTTTTTTTTAATTTTCAGATTGGTTTTTATGTCAAGATATTTTTTGTCACATATTTTATTTTAATTAGTTATATGTCATTCTACTCATTAAAATTATTTATTGCATAGTTGCTTTTAATGTACTGTTTTTTATCTGATGTTAAGAAAATAACTTCTGAGGTCTTCTTGTAGATGACTTCTGTGTGTTTAATGAAGTCTAGTTTGTTGTCAGTGTAAACACTGAGGTATCTGTAGTCATCCACTATCTCCACACAGACCCTATTGATGGAAACAGAGGTTATCAGTTTTTTGGTCCTTCTCATATCTACATCTAGTCTTTGTCATGTTAAGCTGCAGATGGTTCTGTTCACATCGCATGACAGAGTTGCTCACTACAGTCCTGTATTCTTTCTCATCATCCCTTTGATACACCTCATTACTGCAGAATCAAAGCTTCTGAAGGTGGTCAATCTCTGTGCAGTAGCTAAAGTCTGTGGTGTAGAGGATAAAGAGAAAGGGAGCGAGAACGGTCCCCTGTGGGGCTCCGGTGTTGCTGATCACATTGTCCAACACACAGTGCTGCAGACACACATATTGTGGTCTGTCAGTCAGGTAGTCAATAATCCAGGCCACAAGGGAGGCATCCACCTGCACTGCTGTCAGCTTCTCACCCAGAAAAGCTGGCCTGATGGTTTTGAATGTATTGGAAAAGTCAAAAAACACGACCTTCACAGTGCTCAGTGGCTTTTTCAGGTGAGTGTAGACATGGTTGAGCAGGTAGATAATGTTATCATCACCTTCAAGTTGGGGCTGGAAGGCCAACTGGAGAGGGTCCATTACTGACTGACCATGAGCCGGAGGTGGCCCAGGATGAGTCTCTCCAGAGTCTTCATGATGTGTGATATTAATGCCATGGGTCTGTAATCCTTAGGTCCACTTGGGTGTGGCATCTTCCATAACAAGGTGACCTTTTGCAGAATAAGGCATATGTGATGTATTATTCCACAAAGCAGACTTGCCTGAGTGGAGTCTCATAAGCTGTTTTTCATAAGCTGGATCTAGTCAGCAGTGAAGATAATAGATGGGGGAGAGGGAGAAGGTGTTAGGATGGAGGGTGACATGGAGACACAGAGAATGACATGAGCCTGGGTGTCATGAGAGGAGGCTGTGGGACCATGAGGAGGAGATGGGGGGGGGGAGTTCCAAGCCAACAGCAGGAGGGTTGGAGGTCTGAGCAGCAGCCGCAGAGTCAAATATATTGAAGAACAGATTTACCTCATTGCCAGTCAGTCACCTCAAACATGATGGTGTGTAAAAACTCATGTGGTATAATAATATGGTTAGAGTCCGGCAGCACACAGCTGAATGTATGGGCCACAAATGCACTGTTTGATGGTAATATGTGAGAGGTTACACCAGCAGTTGTTAATATAAATGGTCCACCACTTTTCTTCTTACCGCATGCTGTGCAATCTCTGTCAGCTCGAACAAGAGAAAAACCATCAAGGCTCACATTGTCATCAGGTACATTCTGGTACAGCCATGTCTCTGAGAAACACAATAAGCCTGGTATTCCCTCTCACTCTTGGCCAGCCCTGTAGATCCTCCATCTTTTTTTTTTTTTTTTACCAGCAATCAGACATAACAGGGAGTGAGGTGAAACAGAATGTGATTTCACCCACTGAGCAGTGGAAGGGCAGAGGAGCTATACACATCCTTAATATTTGCATACAGTAGATTTATTTTCCTCTTACCTCTTGTGGACAGCTCACTTAATGGGTGAAGGTAGTTAATGTTCCATTTAATGTTGTATGACTAAATTTCTCTGGGATCGCAATGAATGCACTCGGGTCCGCAGTCTGTAACTGGGCTATTGCAGAGTGTGTAGTATTTAATGCTGAGGTGTCATATAGTCGTACGATGGTGTATGAAAACTCACATGGTAAATAATATGATTGGAGTCTGACAGCACATGGTTCATTGTCTGGGCTGCAAATGTGCTCTTTGATAGTAATGTGAGCAGGATTACATCAGCGGTTGTTCGTATTAATGGCAAGTCCACCACCTTTCTTCTTATTGCATGCTGTGCAATCTCTGTCAGCTCAAAACAAGAGAAAATCCATCAAGGCTCACATTGTCATCAGATACAGTCTGGTGCAGCCATGTCACAGAGAAACACACTAAGCTGCACTTCTGGTATTCCCGCTGATGCTTGGCCAGCATAGTGAGCTCCTCCATCTTGTTTACCAGTGATCAGACATTCTCCATAGCAAGAGATAACTGACATTTTTAAAGACTTTGTTTCTCCAAAGCCCTCCTCTGTCTCACTTCATCTCTCTTCACCCTCTTCTTCTTTCCACCTCTGCATCTGCAGTGGGTTTTTTTTTCCAGATATCAGCTGGAATGGCCATTGGTCTGGCCGATGTGATGGCTGGATTTAGGCCAATCAGCTGCTCCAGGGAATAATCATTGCAGCATGGCGCTGACAATTCACTGTAGTCCAATATCCTGGAAAAAACAAACAAACAAACAAACCAAAAAGAATAATCCAACAGCAATGATGGCAAAAATCTTTCTCAACCGGCCTTGTTGAGAAGGTAACTTGAACAGTTAAAAAAACCTGAAAGCCTATCCATCCAATCATTCACTCATCCAGCCACGCATCCACTGTCTACCACTTTTCCGGGGATTTGGGTCACAGGGGCAGCAGTTCAAGCTGAGATGCTTCGAATTCCCTCTCCCCAGCCACCTTCTCCAGTTCTTCAGGGTGGACACCAAGGCACCAAGGAGATATAGTCTCTCCAGCATGTCCCTGGTCTTCGCCTGGGTTTCTTCCCAGAGGAATGTGCCTGAAACACCTCAAGTGTTAGGCATCCAGGAGGCATCCTGTTCAAATGGCCAAACCACTTAAACTGGCTCCTTTCGATGTGGAGGAGCAGTGGCTATAGATAGATAGATAGATAGAACTTTATTGATCCCTCGGGAGGTTCCCTTGGGAAATTAAAAAC
>VUQH01047888.1:0-14651 GCA_015106775.1 Etroplus canarensis
CAAAATTAGAATTAAACAAAACCTAGTCCCACAGTACCAAAAACCACAAACCATAACACACAGTCTCCAGACCTGAACCCTATCGAGCTGGTTTTGGATGAACTGGACAGACGAGTGAAAGCAAAGCAACCTACAAGTGCCACACATTTATGGAAACTTCTGCAGCAGAGTTGGGAAGAACTTGCTGAAAAATATTTGATTTCCATTGTAGAAAGAATGCCATGAGTGTGTTCAGCTGCTACATCTAAAGGTGGCTACTTTGATGAGTCAACAGTTTAGAATACATTTTGGTTTATTCCATGATTTCTTTTTGAACTTCAGTAGCTTGTTTGTTCTATGCTTTCATTTCAGAGGACAATGAGACATTGAACTGCTTGAATTTCAATAAAAAAACTTAAAAATTGGGGTGTTCTAAAATTTTTGACCGGTAGTGTACATGACAATAAAGATTAATTAATGATGAAAACGTCATTACCTGAAAAATGTACCTTTGGTTGCTCCCTTGTATTCACCCCAAGGGGTCGCCACAGAGCATTAATCCACATTGGTAATTTGGCAGAGGTTTTACACAGGATGCCCATCCTGATGTGACCCTTGTGTCCCCACCTGGAATCCAACCAGGGATGTTTCACTTGTAAGGTGAATGTGTAAACCACTACAAAATGATTTATTTATTTATGTAAAATAAATAAAAACCACAACTAAACAAGAGCTAAACAATAATTACAATACAAACAAGATAGAAAATCTCTTTCTGTAGCCCAAGTAAAGATTATATGACCTGTGTGTTGCAGGTCAGGGGGTCAAATACATTTTGGCAAAATGCAGCGATGACATACACACATGAATCTGAGTTTTTTATTTATTGTTTTGCATTTTACCTTCATAGATAAACCCTGTGATGCCACAGAAATGTGTGATTTCTGGTCATTTCACATTACAAAGTGCACAAACGGCATGGTTCATGTGCTTTTAGTTGATGAAAGTGACACACAGACGCCTGCAAAATAACACGTCTCAGGTTTTTTACTGACTTTGCTCTAACTCAGTGATTCCTATATTAGGGTCACTTTAAAAATTATGTGTATTAGAAGGCTTTCTTTAATGTTTTGCATTTTGAGAAGAAAGATGAAATGTAAAGAAAAATGTTGCTTGAAGTCAAACTGCTACCATTAGTGCATAGTCCTGTTGAACTCTCTATAAAAGGCCTTGTTTAGATGAGTTGCAGTTTTAGTAACAAGGCAGTTATTTCTCTTTTAGCACATAAACACAGTGTGATAGTAAGCATGAGGATGGTGCAGACAATTGCATCTGTTCTGAAGAAAAACAGCACACAAAATAGTGTTCAACTTTATTCACAAAAAGATAAAATAAAATTATAAATTCCCAAAGCGTGGGTCAGGAATGTAATCTACCCATCTTTGGCAGAAATAATTTGAAGTAACTGTTTTCTTTATGACTTTATCTGCCTCTTACATCACTGTGGAGGAATTTTGCTTCAGTTCATTGAGATTTGCAGTATCAAGGTCTGGACTTTGAATGGGTCATTGCAACACGTTGATTCTTTTTAACCATTCTGTTGAAGATTTGCTGCCGTGCTCGGGATCATTGTAATTGTTGCATGACCCAAGTTAGGTCAAGATTTACTGTAGCTGTCAGACAGATGGCCTCACACTTGTCCCCAGAATTTTTTGAATCCTCAATGACTGCAAGGTGCCCAGGTCCTGTGATGTAAAACTAGCACCCACCACTGCCGTGCTTCACAGTTTTTATGGGGTGTTTGAGCTGATATGCCTCATTTGGTTTTCAGCGCATTATGGCCAAGCATGTCCCACTTTAGTCTGTTTCTAGTTGTACTGTCATGAATTTTAACATAACACTTTTAACTGAGGCCTGTAGAGTCTGAGATGTAGCTCTTGAGGTTGTTGCAGTTTCTCTGAGCATTGCACAGTCTGATCTTGGGGTGAATTTTCTAGGACGTTCACTCCTGGAAAGATTGTGGCATCGTGTTAACACACCTGAATGTTTGAGACCTGTAAACCGCCACAGCTGCATTTATAGAGGTGGTCACACCTGTTGACCATCAGTTATTTCGCTGTGTTTGATCACCAGCACCTGGCTGTGATTTAACCCTCTTAATTCCTATAGAAGCAGTAAGGGTGTACTTAGTTTTTACAGGACTGCACAAAGTGTTGTGAAAACTTTTTTTTTTCACATGACTGTAGGATGTGGCCTCTCTCTCAAATTCGATATTAAGTTATAACACAAGGTTTTGGTTGGACGTGATCAGGTCACTGGTGACATGGGTTACATACAGAGTGTGTTTTAAGTGCATTTAACTAATTAATCTGTCCTGTAAACTGCAAAGATGTTATATCTTCAAAAGCAACCTCGGGAGCTCTTAATTAATCAAGACTGATCTGCAGGTGGTCAGGAAGACGACCACGCCAGAGGGGGAAGTGATCCCCATCCATCAGATCGACGTCCAGACGGAGAGTGCTGTGGCCAGCAACAGCCTGTTCCTCCTTGCTCCGCTCATCATCTGCCACGTCATCGACAAAAACAGGTTCAAAGACATGACACTGCAAGCTGCGGTTTGATCACACCCGACGGAGCGCGAGTTCAGCTGTTTCCCCCACAAGCCAAAAAAAAACCAGACAAGTTACAGTAGCTGAGGTGGAGATAACACCCAGAGTATCCCTTCTCTGATGTTTTTCCTTAACAGAAAAGGAAAAAGAAGAGCAGAAAAGTCTGTAGACGTGTGATAATTTTTGTTATTATAACTGGTTTCTTTTTCTGCTCATCATCTAAATGAGGGGTGTCAAACATATTTCACATTATGGGCCACTAACAACCACATTTCATCTTAAGTGGGCCGGAGCAGTAGAGCTGTTGCCTAGTAACCTGTCAAAGAAATTTAAAAAATCCCGTCCAAATTGCTCCCCTCACTGTTAATGTAAATACGTTTCACACACATTCAATCCCTGAGATGTCTTAAGAAGAGAAGTGGAATTTTAATTTCCAAAGCTGCTGTAGTAAATCAAACAAGCCCACCTGCACTTCTTATTGTGCTCACACTAGAAGAAATACAGGACTTTATTCTGTAGTTTAAGATACAGGAAAAAGCCAGATAATTTTAGAGTTTAAAAAAAGACTAATATTCTTTACTTTCTCACTTTGGCGTATGACAGGGAATATGTTGCGTCTTATATTGGTAAAGTGACTGCAAAACTAATGAAAATACAGTTAAAGGACCTTTTTCAGATTTCCACCCCTTCGTGGGCTAATTCTGGTTGACACCCCAATTTCAGTAATACGATGAATCAAACAGTGTTAGAAAGAACATTGTCAGAGTTTCAGTGTGACAGTTTGAGGTAGAGAGACGAGTTTAACCCACTACCTCCATCTGCTGGACAAACAGAGACTTCAAGCCTGAGAAAAATGAATGTGAAAAGAATCAAACTGAACAAGCCGCTCGCTGCAGGAAAGAGGGAGTGAGTCAGAGTACCCAGCCCTCTTCATATAAAGCTGTGATGTGGGTGTCAGGTGTGAATCTTCTGTCCACCTCTTACACAAAACCAGGGGGAAATACTCAAAAGAAAGGAAGAAGCAGATTTGACTTTGGTGTTTGTCGATTATGGTGCAAGCTCACAGCGTATTTATTATTTTGTATTTTTTGTATTTTGTAGATTTAAGACAAGTTCTAAGCAGATTTTAGCAATTTTTGTGCCCACAATGTAAAAATCAGAAGTCTTCTTCTTCTTCTTTCGGCTGCTCCCGTTAAGGGTCGCCACAGTGGATCATCTGCCTCCATCCCACCCCTTCCCTTGCATCCTCTTCCCTCACACCAACCCTCTGCATGTCCTCCTTCACTACATCCATGAATCTTCTCTGTGGTCTTCCTCTCCTCCTCCTGCCTGGCAGCTCCATCTTCAACATCCATTGTCCAATATATCCACTATACCTCCTCTGAACATGTCCAAACCGTCTCAGCCTTGCCTCTCCGACTTTATCTTCAAATTTCTCAACCTGAGCTGTCCCTCTGATGGACTCATTTCTAACCCTGTCCATCCAGGTCACCCCCAGCAAAAATCTCAACATCTTTAGTTCTGCCACCTCCAGCTCCACCTCCTGTCTTTTCATCAGTGCCATCGTCTGCAAACCATACATCATAGCAGGTCTCACCACCGTCTCGTAAACCTTCCCTTTCACTCTTGCTGCTATCCTTCATTCACAAAGCACCCCTGAAACTCGTCTCCGCCTTGCTATCTGGGTGTTTTGTTTAAAATGATCCTGTTAAAGTGGCAGTCTCATAGTTTAATGACCATGGGCAAGTATCTTACCTTAAAGGACCACCATTTCCAGCTACGTATTTTGGACTCTACTAAACTAGCTTTGCATGAGTGGCAGTTCAAAGTAATCCTCATTCATTTTAAAGTAGTGCAGCTCAGATCGTCCACTGTCTGAAACAAGCAGCTTTAACTTGTCTACCTCTAAGGTGGAGCAGCAAGTTTGAAAGTAAAGACCATATAAAGATAGTCTCTTGACATTACACAAAGCCAAGAGGAGAAAAACTGTAAAACTGAGTGTTTAGAGCTATCCAAATCGGAGCTTGTGGCACATACACAGATCTCATTAGTGGAAACTTTAGCCATGTGTGATATGAGAATCTACTGTTGGAACTCTCTCCATATGAAAGAACATAAGGAAAAGCACACTAGTTCTTCTTGATGTTGCAACTCTGTTCTCTCTGCCCCCAGCCCGCTGTACGACCTGTCAGCCATGGAGCTGCAGTGCAGTGACCTGGAGATGATCGTCATCCTGGAGGGAGTCGTGGAGACGACGGGGATCACCACGCAGGCCAGGACCTCCTATGTGTCTGAGGAGATCCAGTGGGGTCACCGCTTTGTTCCGATAGTAACAGAGGAGGAGGGCGTGTACTCTGTGGACTACTCCAAGTTTGGCAACACAGTGAAGGTAAAAGTTAGACATCGTGATCCCGATGGACTTTAATTCATATCACAAGAACAAAAAGCTCACTTTTTGCAGCCTTTGCAAGCCAAATGCAACCTTGGCTTGCAACAAGTAGGGAGTAGCAGTAAGCAGGCTGTAATAGACTTTTACTATGAGACTTGACACATACGCTACATGGACAAAAATATTGGGCCACACCTTTTAATCAGAGAATTCAGGTGTTTCATTCGGTCTTGTTGCCACAGATGTATAAAATTAAGCACCTAGCAATGCAGCCAGTTTTTACAATCATTCGTGAAAGAATGTGTCATTCTAAACAGCTCACTGGATTCCAGTGTCACCGTTGCAACAAGTCAGTTTGTGAAATTTCTTCCTTCCTAGATTTTTCACCAACTGTAAGTAGTATAATTGCAAAGTGGAAGCGTTTAGGAACCACAGCGACTCAGCCACCAAGTTAAAGAGCATGGTCGCCAAGTGTTGATGCATAGTGTGAGAAAGTCACCAACACGCTGCTGACTCAGTAGCTGCAGTGTTCCAAGCTTCCTCTGGAATTAACACCAGGACAAAAACTGTGTGCCGGGAGCTTCATGGTATAGGTTTCCATGGCCGAGCAGCTGCATTCAAGCATCACATCATCAAGTGCAGTCCTGTGCGCTGGATGGAGTGGTGCAGAGCAAGCCACGGCTAGACTCTGCAGCAGTGGAAATGTGTTCTGTGGGGTGACATGAATGTCAGGAGAACATTAACTGCCTGACTGCATTTTTGGTGGAGCAGTAATGTTACGCTTCCAACTTTGTGGAAAAGTTTGGGGAAGTTCTTTGTCTGTTCAAGCATGACTGTGCCCCAGTGCACAAAGCAAGGTCCATAAAAGCATAGTTGGATTAGGTTAGTGTGGAAGAACTTGACTGGCCCACATAGAGCCTTGACCTCAATCCCAACCATTGCCTATAAGATGAACAGAGACTGCAAGCCCCGCAGGCCCTCTGGTCCAACATCAGTGTCTATCCTCACAAATGCTCTTCTAGTTGAATGGACAGAAGTTCCAGCAGACACACACCAAAATCTTGTAAAAAGCCTTCCCAGAAGCATGGAAGCTGTTATAGCAGCAAAAGGGGGGACCAACTCCATATTAGTATCTGTGGATTTAGAATGGGTTGTTATCAGAGCTCCTGTAGGTGTTATGTATAGGTGGCCCGATACTTTTGTCCATATAGCGTATCAGCTGATGTGGGTTGGCATAACATCAGCTGCTATGAGCTGATGTACTGGGACTGTGGTGCCAGTTTAGCTTTGTGACCTGCCTGACCTCAGTCTGCGCCCAATATTTAATGCACAAAATGGTCTGTTGCTCTTCTTGAAGGTAACAACGCCACGCTGCAGTGCCAGAGAGCTGGATGAGAAGCCGTCCATCTTAATCCAAACCCTTCAGAAGAGCGAGCTGTCGCACCAGAACTCTCTGAGGAAGCGCAACTCCATGCGACGCAACAACTCCATGCGTAAAGGAGCAGGAAGCAGCGGGAGCCTCCGCAGGAACAACTCAGGTCTCGCCATGCCTAAAGTTCAGTTTCTCACACCAACCGAGGGAGGCCAGAACTTGAATGCTGTCACCTGACATGAGGCCTACCTTCTGCTGGCTGCCCTGCTCCTCCTGGTCGGGAGGAATATTGTGGCTGTTAGTGTGTCTGTTTCTCTGATAGGACGTTTTCTTTTCCTTTTCATATTTAGACTCATCATTTACACAAACCAAAGTCATATCAGGTCAGTCTTTACATCTACTATCAAAAGACCATGCAGTGCTTTTCTTCCTGAAACTGTACACAATAGAAGTGCTGTTTCTTAACCCTGCATTGTTTCTAATGGCCCGCAGGGGGCTACTCTTGAGGTTGCAAAAAGAAGTCTTTTTATACAGAAGTCTATGAGGGAATGCTTTTGTGCAACAGTTATTATTTTTTCAGTTTTGGGTGGTTGGTTGAACATGACGTCAGTAATGTGAAAATTTCACCTTGAAGTCTGATGTGCACATAGACTCTTGATAGAAGCAGGGAAAAGCCAGCATGACATCACACACTGGTATGTGGACTACCGTTCTGATGTCATGGCTTTTCCATGATATTGAGTTGTTTTTTTTTAAACCAGACATCACAAACGAGGGTTGGATCTAACTGAGAAACCGGGGGCACGATACGCTCATATGGTATCAATTTGTAAAATGCAAGGTAACCTAAAGCATACCCTGTTTTATGGTGACCATAATTTACCAAATGAGCACGATGTTTTGTATAAAACTCAAGACTAGCGATTAAGCCCATAAACTCAACAGGAAACGCGTACTTAGGTCATAAATTAAGCGGGAAGTACGTTTTCTTACAGAGTAATGCAGTTGCACTTCTTTTTGCAACCACAGGAGTCGCCCCCATTGGATGGGGCCATCTTTTAGTTACAGTTAAGCTGCATTGGACACCATATGCCACTGTCTCAGTGCTGATGCATGTCAGCTCTTCAGACTGGCAGCACCATTACATTCACTCCAGAGACTGGCACAGCTGCACTCGTACCACTTTACTACATCTACATCCTTTGATGTCTCTCACTTATTTTAATATCATAACCAGTAACTGCAAACAGAAAAGGCTATTTGAAGATGTCACCTTTGGCATAAGGATGTTGCGTCAAAAATTTTAAACATTGATGGTTTACTTCACCTTTCCTCCACCTTATGTCTTGGGTTTGGTTTTTTCATCTGTTTCTTTGTTAGCAGGATTACTCCAAAGGTTGTAGATGGATTGGCAGGAGACGTGAATAATTTTTAGAGTCTGCGTGGATCTGTTTCACCTTAGGAAAACATTAAAAACTCAAGGATTGTTTCGCCGTAGCGGAGATGTGCAGTCTTGGACGGCTCCCGTTATCAGTGTTTTGTGGTTCATTCATTTCCTGCCCTGTCAGTATCAGCGCCTTCTTCTGAAGGGGGTAAAATATTCTTATACCAGAAATGGTTTCATATGAGGGTAAATCAACCAACTTAACCTGCTGTCTTATCAGTTTTATGAGGTTTTTGACTGTATTTTATCTGTACATGGTTCAGTTAGTTCTAGTTTTTTATTTCATTCCCCTACTGCACCTACTGTGCTGTGTTATAATAAAAGTATTACACAAATTATGAACATCTGGCATTTGTGCCCAGTTTACTGTTTTAAATGTAGATTAATTTAGATTGAATAGATTGATTACAGTCACTGCTAATGATCATAACTAGTGACAATCAAGCACCGTATGGTACTGTAATATGTATTTTTCAGCTTTTGCTTCTCTTTTGTGTTGTTTGAGAATAAAGGCATACGTATGTAAAAGATGCAAACACATAACACATCAGTGTGGTTTTATTGTTTGCATCACGCAGACAAACTCACCCAACAGGTGTCTTCATCGTCATTAAAAAAAATGCAATATGAAAACGTACCTTCAGCTGCTCCCTTATATTCTTCCCAAGGGGTGACCACAGCAGATTAATCCGCATTGGTAATTTGACAGACGTTTTATGCTGGATGCCCTTCCTGACACAATCCTCCATGGTGAGAGGGGCTTATATCCCCACTTGGAATCAAACCTGGGACTTTTTGATTGTAAGGCAAATGTATAAACCACCACATACAGGGACACCGTAGTTTAAATTAGCACACATTTAGTCTTTTAACATGGCTTGATCGTGTTGATAAATGCAAACTAAAAATGATGACAAACTTATAAAATTGTGCAATATGTTTTTTCAAAAGTCATTTTTGGAATTTATAAAGGGACGGCAGGGGCTCAGTCCGTCGCAGGACTTGGTCGGGAACCAGAGGGTTGTGGAGGCCGCTGGCTCAAGACAGAGAAGGTGTCAGCTCACACCATCCCTAGCACCACCAGGGTGCCCCTCAGCAAGGCACTGAACCACCCCACTGTACTTAGTGGCTCAGTCCATCGGAGGACTTGATCGGGAAATAAAGGGTTGTGGAGGCCGCCGGCTCAAGACTTGCCTGGGCCCGGAGGCCCACCTAAGAGACCCTGTCCCAGACCAAGGTATATGGTGGTGGACTGAGGACCAGAGAAGGTGTCAAGCTCACTCCCTCCTGAAAACTGCAAAGTGCCCTTGAGCAAGGCACAGACCCCCCCCCCCACTGTGCTCCCTGGCACCTGTGATGGGCTGCCTTGTTTTGTACCTCATGAAAACACCATGTTTTTAGTTGTGCATGTAAAAGTGTGCGTACATAACAAAAATAAAAAAGAGTGTTGCTTTGTAATTTCCCCTCAATAAACCTTTCTTTTTTCTTTCTTTCTTTCTTTCAGTGGGTGTATATACTGATTAAATAAATTCAGCTATAGCTGTCAAATTTAGCTATCAAATTATAATGGAAAGTATATACAGTAGTTTTACCAGACAGTGATGCTGCTTTTTTATGCTCACATATAGCGTTAGTATAAAGAATGTAAACACAACCACAACCACACACACACTCATAGCTTGCAGGTCAAACTTAAGCAAGCTCCACCCCAGTATGACTCAGCAGTTAAACCAGGAACCAGGAAACAAGTTGTTTTTCTCACTACTGAAAACAAGACAGGTGAAAGACGATACTTTCTCAGCAAAGTCAAGACTCGTCACTGAAGAAGGACGCCAACAGTACCTCCGGGAACAATAGAAATATTACTACTGGTAATGTACCCACTGCTGATTGCCCACAGAAAATAAGAACTTTATAAGGACTCTGCAGAAAGTGAAACTAACTGCACTGTGCTCAGAGGAACCAAAGGTTGGTCTGCAAAACCAAAATGGAGAAACATCTTTTCTGTCCTGTCTGCAGTGATATATTCAAAGATCCAGTCATCCTGTCATGTAACCACAGCTTTTGTAATGACTGTTTACGGAACAACTGGGCCGACAGAAACACTCGTGAGTGTCCAGTCTGCAAGAGAAGGTCTTCAAAGGATAGACCACATTCTAATTTTGCATTGAAGAGCCACTGTGAGCCCTTCTTACAGGAGAGGGCCTCAGCAGAACGGTCCAAGCCCGTCTGCAGTCTGCACTTTGAGAAAGTCAGCTTCTTCTGTGTGGATGACCAGCAGCTACTGTGCAGTGTCTGCAGAGATTCAGAAACACACAGCAATCGCAGACTCCAGCCCATTGATGAAGCAGCTCAGGACCACAAGAAAAAACTGCAGGATTTCTTAAAGCCCCTGCGAAAGAAACTAAAGCTCGTTCATCAAGTTAAAGGAAGCTATGATGAAACAATGCAGCATATTAAAGCTCAGACAGAGAGCACCATGAGGAGCATTACGGAGGAGTTCAAGAAACTTCACCAGTTTCTAGAAGAGGAGGAAGCGGCCCGGATGGTTGCAGTGAGGGAAGAGGAGGAGCAGAAGTGCCATATGATCATGCAGAAAATTGGGGCTCTGAGCAGAGAGATAACAGCTCTTTCCCACACAATAAAAGACACAGAGAAGGAGCTGAGAGCTCAAGATGTCTCATTTCTGCAGAACTACAAGGCTGCTGTGGAAAGAGTCCAGCAGCAACCTCTGCCCGATGATCCCGAATTCATCTCAGGAGCGCTGCTAGATGTAGCCAGACACCTGGGCAACCTGAGCTTCAACGTTTGGAACAATATGAAGGAAATGGTTTCCTACTGTCCTGTGATTCTGGATCCAAACACTGCTCATCCAGACCTCGTCCTGTCTGAAGATCTGACCAGTGTGAGGAAGGGAGAGCAAAAGCAGGAGCTTCCCGACAATCCAGAAAGGATCGATCACTTTTTCTCCGTCGTGGGCTCTGAGGGCTTTGACTCAGGCTTCCACAGCTGGGAGGTGGATGTTGGAGACAATACAGCGTATGTACTGGGTGTGTTAACAGATTCCAAACAGAGAAAGGGAATCATATGGCCTGGATTGTGGAGGTTGATGTTCTGTGGTGGTGAATACAAAATCCTGTCGCCATCAGACACAGGATCTGATGTGTCAGTGACGAAGAACCCTAAGAGGATCAGGATTCAGATGGACTGGGACAGAGGAAAGCTGTCATTTTATGACTCCGACACAGATACACACATATACACCTTCACACAGACCTTCACTGACAGGGTGTTTCCATACATTAGCACCTGGTGCGAAGTCCCAATAAAGATAGCAGCACTGAAGGCCTCTGTAACAACAGCGGAGCCAAGGATGGCTGTAGCGGCACCTCGGGAGGCAGAGCAGGTCGTCCCCTAATCGGAAGGTCAGTGGTTTGATCCCTGACTCCTCCAGGGACATACTGGAGCATCCCTGGGCAAGAGGATGAACCCCAAATTGCTTCCGGTGCATTCATCAGAGCATGAGCGTGTGTGTGATAGTTAAGTAGTGCTTAAGGCTCAGAATAAAGTGCTATGTGGATGTGTGAGTGTATGGGTCAATTAAGCGTGTCGTATAAAGAGCTATATATCCTGAATTCGTGAGAAATCTGTTGAGCTTATCCATTGAAAAACTGTTGTCACATGATGCTGGAAGGAGCTCGAGTTAGAATGAGCCAAAGCGGTAGAGTTTTGGTCTGCAAAACCAAAACCTCACATCCTTTTATCATGTTTTTTAATATGTGCATACAACAACAGTAACCTAAAACTTTCATTCTAAATGTCACTGGTCTGTAACTATCATCTCTTTATCGAAATATCACTGATGTACCTAATTTAATGTAGCTGTAATACGCTGTAAAATACCATACAGGAATTTATGATTGACCGTTATGCTATATTTACTTTAACTTTTTTGCTATTTAAATCTTTTAACGTCCATTTAACCCCACCCTCAGAAAGTGAAAAAATGTTATTTTTTCTAGTGAAATTGCATGCAAGTGTTTGGTGGTAACCTGGCACTAAACCTGCCCCTTACCCTCAATGGCTTTCCAGTGATTTGGTTGGGGATAAAAGTATGTCTTTATATTTTGTAGCATTTATTTATCGTTTTGTTTTTATTTCTATAAGCATATTAAAAACATGCCAGTACACTTTTTATGAGCTTCATCAAGTGCATGACAGAGAGACTGTGCGTTTTGCCCGATCCACTGAGGGGTTGTTTTAAGATTGCCATATTTTGTTCATGTGTGACCTCAACAATATCATGCAGATGGTTGTACTGTTATGGCTGATCAGCGTGCGTGTGCAGCACTTTAAGTATGAAAGAAGAATTTATTTTACGTTAGCCTATAGTTGAGTAGCTTGTATCGTCATAGTATCTGTAAGCTTTCTATTATTATTAACATAGCACAGCTGCAACAATTTAAGATTTATTTAATCTATTTACGCACAGTACTAAATGAGAGCAAAATGCTCTGCTGCAAAAAGTGAAAAAAGGAGAATAAACATTGCTTATGAAATTAGATTTAACTCTTGTGATCACTCTGCCTTCCATCCTGTGAACTACTGTGATTATTTCCAACTGCATGTGGACCCATGAGCCCCAAGAACTAATAAAGACAGAAAATCAGAGAAAATGTCTGTGACCTTTATTGTCAGGGCCCCCAGTCCTCCACGTCTGATCTCACTGGTTTTCTCTCTCTCCTCTCTCTTGGCTTAATCGTGTGTACTTAGTTTCAGGTGTTGGTGTGGGCAGAGTGTGTAGGCGCAGATGATCCTAATCTCTAGTTATCCAGGACATTTAAGCCAGGCAGCCTCACCTACAGTCTGCTGGAATGTTAGACTACAAGTGTAGTAGTAAGCTAGGCTAGCTCATGTCATTGTTTCTTGTTTTTGTACCTTGTCAAATCCTTATCTGCTGTTCACCTAGGAGCAACAAGCTGAGAGACTTCAAGGAGGAGCTAAGTCCACACCTGAAAGTGCCTTACCCACTCTCGCCTGTGATTTTATGTATGGAGCCACATACGCTCGTTTGGAAGCACAGAGACAGTAGTTTGCCTGCACCTTGTGATTCATTAAAACTGCTTTTTTATTCTATGCCTGGGCCTGTCCGCTTTTAGGTCCACGCACCACGCTGTGACGGGTTATTTCCTCCACCAAGGTTCTGTTTTCACTGGCTTTTGTCTGTGTATGGTACAGTGCCTTGTTAAAGTATTCACACCCCTTGAACTTTTCCACATTTTTTTACAACCACAAACAAAAATGTACTATTTTATTAGGATTTTATGTGATAGACCAAAACAAAGCAGTGCATATAATTATGAAGTGGAAGGAAAATGGTTCACGGTTTTAAAAATTTTTTACATAAAAAATCTGGAAAGTGTGGCATGCATGTATATTCAACCCCCCTGAGTCAATGCTTTGTAGACCCACCAGCTGCAAGTCTTTTAAAGCGAAGCGTCAGAACCCAGACAGACCCCTGTGAAAAGTGCTGTGTTATGCAGGTGCCTTTGTTTATTGTAAAATATTTACTTCACGACTCTGTGCACTCATCGTTCACATTTCTGGACTGTCAGTGGCATCTTTTCAGCATGGCTGCACCATAAATCATTTGATTACTTGTGTTTAAAGGAAGTTCCCTTCTTTTTATAATGAAATATTGTCAATTACAGACTTTTAAAGTATAAATTATATACTTCAAAGGCCAAGTAACTTGTTTACTGTTAGACAAATTAATAATTGTAATGTTTATTTATAGCTGAAACATACTGTATAATGAACTTTTTACGTTGGGTAGTAATAATAACCACATTTACATGTACCAAATTATTTGGTTCGAGGGCAGCTCAAATTCAGAAATGTTTATTGTGTAGTAAGTTGTGTCAGTGTGTAAATGTTGGCCAGGCTGTATTGATCAGATGAGGTCACTTCCTGCTCAACAGTTACTGTTGTGCATCTGATTGAAATGCCGTCTATTGAATTACAGTGATGTCTGTAGTTAATAAAAACACAGCATTACATCTTTAATAGTTCCATCTGAAGCCACGCCTTCTTACAACATGTGTGACATGCTGTCCACTTCTGCACATGTCCCAAAACATCAGGTCATATTTCCTCCTGATCAACATTAACCTGCTGACTTACTGATAAACACTTAATGTAACTGTACGAAAAACTATATTCAAGTATACAACACATGAGCAGAGCTAAAAGTGATTTTTATTCAACTGTCACCATAGTTGTTCATGTGTTGCTAGCTGTTTGTTGTACCCACAGCAAATTTTCAAAACCGGAAGTGAGTCATCACGTACCTTCTCTATAGTTTGTATCTGCAATTATAAATATTTTTTTTAATTTAAGCTTCTTCTTCTTGTAAATTTTATTGGCGGTTGGCAAACAACAAAATAGTGCATTACCGCCACCCACTAGTATCCTGTCCACTCGTGTCAATTATTTGTTTACCTTTTATTGCGTTCTCTTGCGTCACTTCTTTTTTTTATGGTGACGTCATTCGATTGCGTCTTACGTATTCTGAACGTCCTCACCAGAAGGGGAAGCGGTGACGGTTAGTAAAGCCCAACATGGCTCTTAGTTTGCTGCGCAGAGGAGTCGGTGTGCTGCAGCTCAGCAGGACAGCGCTGCTGCCCGCAGCCCGCCTTCACTGCCCCAACCAACCGGAGCCGCTGACCGTGAGACAGCAGAGCGACGGGATAAGGTGTGTACATCTGTCCTCTGTGTGTGTACGTGTACGTGTGTATACACGGAGTGTGTGTGTGTGTGTGTGTGTGTGTGTACACTGTGTGTTTGTGTGTGAACTGT
>VUQH01047897.1:23881-36954 GCA_015106775.1 Etroplus canarensis
AAAAATCAAGATAATATATATATATATATATATATATATATATATATATATATGCATGTATTGTGTATGTATAGATACACAATACAGATATATAAATGGTGCCGAAATCTTGTCTAAATCTGATTCATAGGTGTTAAAAAATAACTCAAACCACAGGTCAGCTGCTGTGTATGACCTGCATGTTAACAAAGAGCAACCAGCTCGCTGTTACAGCAGCTTCTTAGTAGCTGCAGGGAAAATCACTGATATGATTAATGATAGAACACACACACACACACACACACACACACACACACACACACACTTACCTGTGCACACACACACTACATCCAGGCCAAGTGGACAAGCCAGAAGAGCTGCAGTGTAAGCCTTCAGTGTTCACACACTTTAGGAAAAGGTCATCAACAGCGCATTACCAAGAAAGGGTGTTTACATAATAACAGTAAACATATATAAAAGTTATGACCATAAGTTTTAGGAATTGCAGTCATTTTTATGCATATTTCCTCATTTTCAGAGGCTCAAAAGTAATGAGACAGAGTAGCATGATGTTATGTATAAGGATTGCTTTTAATATTTGGATGAAAATCCTTTGCAGTCAGTGACTGCTTGACATCTAGAACCCATGGATGTCCCCAAATGCTGTGTTTCATCCTTTGAGATGCTCTGCCAGGCTTTTACTGCAGCCTTCAGCTGCTGCTTCTTTGTGCATCTCTCCACCTTCAGTTTTGTCGTCAGTAACTGAAAAGCTGCTCTGTCTGGTTGAGATCAGGTGACCGATGTGGGCTTTGAAGAATATCCCGTTTATTTGCCCTGAGAAACTCCTGGGTCGCTTTTGCTGTAATCATTTTTCAGTTTTGCAGCATTTGGCAGAATCTGAGCAGAGTATAGGCCTGTGCACTTCAGAATTCATCCTGCTACTTCTATCAGCAGTCACATAATTAACAAATACTAGTGAATCGGTTCCACTGGAAGCCACGCGTGCCCACGCCATTACACTGCCCCTACTGTGTTCGACTGATGATGTGGTGTGCTTCGGCTCATCAGCTGTTCCTTTCCTTCTCCATGATGTACTCTTCCCTTCTGGTAAAAGTTCATCTTAGTTGCATTTTTTGCAGGCTCTTTTAAAGGTTTCCTGGTAAAGTCTAACCTGGTCTTGAGTGTAACCAGTGGTTTGTGCCTTTGAACCAACGCTACTCAGCAGCCTTCTGGTGCCCAACCAGTTACCAACAGACTGAGCCACTGCCGCGTCCTTGAAAGCGCTTTCAACTTGTCTAGATGTTGTGATGGGGTTTTTCTCGCTTCTGAGGCCATCCATTTTAGTTGTCCTCTGTGGTTTTCCAGGCCTTTTGATATTGCTGAGGTGGCCAGTGTATTCCTTCTTTTGAAGAATGTTTCTGATACTTGTTTTGGCCACTCCTAAAGTTTTGGCTCTCGCTCTGATAAGTTCAGTTTGAGTTTTCAGGCCATCCTTCACTTGCATTTACATCTCTTCAGACCTCATATTGAGACTTTCAGTGAACGGCTACCAAATGCAAGTTCAACACTTGGAATCAACTCCAGAGCTTTTATCTGCTTAGTTTGTCCCGGCATAATTGGGGAACAGATATCATCAGGCCATGAAACCGCTTGTGATTAAATTATCCAATTACTGTTGCACCTGTGAAAATGGGGTACTACGTATAACAGTGACTGTAATTCCTAAACACTTAATGCACTTTGAATTAAAGCTGAAATTCTGCACTTTAATCACATTTGGACTGTTTGATTTCAAATCCACTGTGATGATGTACAGAAGCACAAGTACAAAAAAATGTATCATCGTCCCAAAATTTATGGACCTAACTGCATTGATACAGCAGAATGGTAATGATCCTTCTGCAGGTTCACCTACGGAACCTTGTTCCCACTTTTACTTCCTCCAGATAGTCACGTTTGATCGTCTGCTCTGCCAGGGCCCTGGCCAACCCCGGTGGAGCCGATCCAAGGACCTCACTAAACCATCCAATTGGTAGTAGCTACAGGCGGTGTGTACAAAAGGCAGGGTCTTAATCAACGTGACCTTATGACCCGCACTTACTGGGAATTCCATGTTCATGGGAAATAATTGCACTCCGCAATGCCTATCACGAGTGGGGTTCAACGGGTTACCCACGCCTCTCGGCGAAGGGTAGGCACACGCTGATCCACTCAGTGTGGCCTGCATCCAGCCAAGACTGTCCTCTCCCCAGCCACCTCCCCCAGCTCTTCAGGGGGGACACCAAGGCATTCCTAAGCCAGCTGGGAGACAGTCTCTCTAGCACGTCCAGGGTCTGCCCCGGTGTCTCCTCCCAGAGGGACGTGCCTGAAACACTTCAAGAGGAAGGCGCCCAGTAGGCATCCTGATCAGATGCTTGAACCACCTCAACTGGCTCCTTTGGATGTGGAGGAGCAGCAGCTCCACTCTGAGCCTCTCCTGGATGACTGAGTTCCTCACCCTGTCTTTAAGGGTGAGTCCAGCAAACCTATGGAGAAAGCTCATTTCAGCCACTTGTAGTTGCGATCTCATTCTCACCACAGGTGAGACCGGTACAACTTCCGCATCACTGCAGACGCTGCTCCGACTCTTCTGTTGAACATTTCCCTCTCACTCATGAACAAGACCTCGAGATACTTACCTGGAGAGGACTGTCCACCCTTTTGCGATTTCATCGCAGCCAGTATTGTGCAAGTTCACACTTTGAAAAAAACTATTTTGACCTTCTGCTTGCACACATTAAAATGCTTTAGCTCATTTTCATAGTTCATGATTGAACTGAACACAAGTTTGTAGTTTTCTCTGATTTCCTTCCTCAGTCTAATTACTTTGCTTTGTTGGCACCCTGTCCTGTTTTCTGTTTGCTGCATTAGCCAAAGAAGAGGACTTATAGTGTGCAAAGCTGTTTTGTACTGTCTCTGTGTGTTTGTCTCCCAGTGCTATACAGGATGTATTGTGCTCTCTACAAAAACTCTTTTCCCACTTGAGAAGGCTCAGAAAGAAAATTTGCCAAAAGTGTTGTAAAACTTTGCTCTCCATGGAGATGGGCTAAAGAAAGAGATCCCTCTTGCTTCACCTTCATGCTGTGTTTCATTTTTACTTTTTAATAGAAGTGTCAAGAAGCTCTCAGGGGTCCTCCACTTGTGGGGAATGAGAATTAATTGGAGGATTAGAGCTACATGCACCCTGCACCCTGTCTTGACTTATAACATGGCTTTAGGGTCTGCAGTTCTTCTGACTGCTGACTGTGTGTGTTAGAGTGTGAGACAGCATATAAAAGAAGGAAAGAGCGCATTAACAGTCCTTTGATGTGGTATCATTATTACTGTAATTACAGTACATGATTCTTATTGCTGCTTTATTTCAGTTTCTGCGTTTTTTTTGCCTGTAGTCCTTTGATGGATGTGTCTTCTTTACACTTGTGGGTCCACATCTATCAATCTTATCAGAACAGGAAGTCCCTTCTAACTGACAAGAAAATGGGTGTAACCAAATGATAACTAATACACCAGTGTTCTCATGTTGCTACAATTTGCATGAATGAATCAAAATATATGGAAGGAAGCACTGGACCATGCCCTTTAATCACTGAATTCAGATGTTTCCCTTCAGTCCCATTGCCAAAAGTGTATAAACTCATACACCCAGCCATGCAGTCTGCCTTTTAAAGTTTTTTAAAACAACGAGTCTTTTTAAAGAGCTCGATAAAATAGAACACGGTACTATAGTAGGATTCTATCTTTGCAATTAGTCAGTTCATAAAATTTCTTTCCTCCAGGTTATTCCACAGTGTACTGTAAGTGGGATTACTGCAGGGTGAAGCGTTAAGAACTGCAGCAACTCAGCTATGAAGTGACAGACCGTGTGACGTTATGAAGCAGGGTTGCTGAGTTCTAAGGCTAATGGTGTGTTCAAGTGGACAAACACTCTGCTCACTCGATTGCTGCAGAGTTCCAAGCCTTCTCTGGCATTAACATCAGCACAAAAACTGTGCACCACGAAGTTCATGGCATGTTTTTCTATGGCTCCATGCAAATCATATCACCAAGCACATTGCCAAGAGAGGGATGGAGTGGTTTTAAGCACACTACCTCTTGACACTGGGACAGTGACAAACCTCTCCTGTCTATTTGGCAACCTGATGAGCGAATCAGAGTTTGAGTGGCAGGAAAATGTTACCTGCCTGTCTCCACTGTGTCAACTGTAAAGTTTGGTGGAGGAGGGATAATGCCATGGGGTTGTTTTTCTGGTGTTAGCCTAGACATTTCAGTATTAGTGGGAGGAAATCTTAATACTTTAGCATAGCAAGACATTCTATACAATTCTATGCTTTCAGCTTAGAGGGAACAGTTTAGTGTGGACCTTTTTCTGTTCCAGAATAACTGTGTCCAAGTGCACAAACAAAGGCCTAAGGCAAGACTGGATGATTCTAGTGTGGAAGAACTTGATTGTCCCACACAGGCCCTGACAAATGTAACAGAAATATGTATGTATGTATGTATGTATGTATGTATGTATGTATGTATGTATGTATTTTGTACCATTACATAAAGGTATAAAATTGCCATCAGAGGTCAAAGACAGACCGAAAGGTTACAAATAAGTAGCCATTTTCAAGGATACAGCAGCAGTACCTTAAAGGTTATCACTCCAATGACAAGACACTGAAACCTTCATGGTGCAGTGAGGTACTTTTCTGAGAGAGTCGCCTGAATTCACAGCGATACAAACCAGGAGGTGTAGCATGTTCCTGAAGAACCGAGCACTGCTTCTGCTTGATCAAGGCGGAGCTGATTGGGTGCAGGTACCCAACCTTGATTTAATGCACTGCAGGTCCAGCCTCCGCATATAAGTACTCCTGTTATTGCTTCTTTCTCTGCATTAGAGTCATCAGTACATGGGGCTTCTCGCAGTGTCCTCAAATGCTTGGTGCCTTCACCTCCTCACAAGTGGTTTAGAGATGAAGCTCATCCTCTGACACCACTTCTGGACTTATTCCACTCCTGATGGTGCGCTCACCGTTGCTCTGCCTGATCCTGCTTTGGATGCAACTCATTCGCTTTGTGCAAAGAACGAAGACGAGCAAAAGACCATATATAGGCACATGAAATATTCTTTAAAAATAGCAAAAAATAATATACTTTAAAAGTTTAAATGCAAAAATGTGACTAAATGCAAACAGTTTGATGTGAGTTGGCACTGCAGCATGCACTACAGGGTCTTATACTTTATTTATTCGTTTAACAGTCATGGTCCTGTGTGGGTGTACTTTGCGTGGCAGCACAGAAATACATTTTCCGTCCTTACAGGAGGCATTGTACCACAGACCACAAGGTTTTTAGTGTTACCGAGCAACACCTACAGCACGCAGCACAATACTATACAGGTGGTATTAAAATATAATGAATAAATATACCACGACCTTTCCTCTAGCACCACACGCAGGACAAATTTGACACTGTAAAAAAAACAACTGCATATTTTTCTCTGGTCCTCTAAGACGTTATATAGACTGCACATTGGCCCACACTCTACGTTCTGCATTCAAGTGCTTTTAAATTTAAATTTTTCATTGTAGGCTTACAGCAGCAGTATGTTTTTGCACACAGGGAGGAACTTTGTGATGGTAAGATTCCAACACATCAAGCTTACACTAATTGGTTGATTTCACACTAAGGCAGCTTAGAGATTCCATATGTTCTATAAGGGAAGGATTGAGCATTGTTTGGACTCTACGTCCCTCCACAGTTTGTCATTTTGGAAGGTATAAGCTTGTGCTTCTCCAGTGGTCGATTTGAAGGCCTCCTGCACTACTCAAGAGTCAGAAATATGAGCGTTTCAAAGCATGCCTGATGCCATACGACACTTTAAGAGTGCAAACAATCAGAATTTGAAATGAGGTGAATACACCAGCTGGCGCAACATGCTGTACATGCCATTTTTGAATAAAGAACAAACACAGGCACAAAGCAAAGGAATGGAGGAAGAAGCAGGAAAAAAAAAAAAGAAGTTTGACTCAGGAAAATAAGAAAACTTTGTGGAGCTGCACTTTCAAAGCGCGAGAACACTGCAGATAACACAAACTGATGATGTTTATCCAGCCGTACATACAGCGATGCCATAAAGTTCCACGCAGTAGAAGTGAAGTGGGGACACTTTCAAGAACAACGCTGAGATTCATTTCTTTATCAGTTACTCTAACTCTGATAAAATATGTTAAGCGTGACTTTCACAGTGCTATCATAATTATAATATCCATCCATACATTTTCTGCCACCAATGGAGATCGTGAATGAGCAAGGCCTTCTCGTCCAACATCAGTCTCTGACTTCACAACACTCTTCTGGATGAAAGGACAAAAAATTCCCACAGACACACTAAAATCTTGTAGAAAGCCTTCCCAGCAGAGTGGAAGCAATTATAGCTGCAACTGGGGGACCAACTCCATATTCATGCCTGTGGATTAAGAATTTGGATGTCATTAAAGCTCCTTTAGGTACAGTATAACATGTAGGTGGACCAGTACATTTGTCCATACAGTTTAGCTCCAAGAATATTCTATTATTGATTTTTATTAGACATCCAACAAAGCATAAAACAAAGATACTGGCATATTTGTTGAGAAATGTACAAACTTTCATATTGTTAGCACTGTTGCCTCACAGCAAGAGGGTCCTGGGTTCAAACCCAGGTAGGGCCCTTATGTGTGGAGCTGTCTGGGACCTCCGGTTCCTCCTGCCATTGAAAAACATGCTGGGGTCAATGCTGCCTCTTAGCCCAGGACACTCTTGCAAAAGAGATTCTTAATCTCAAGAGTTCACGTCCTGGTAAATAAAGGTTAATAAATAAGTTGTCTTAACTCCTTCTCCGGTTCCTCACTGGTAATAATAAAGTATTCTGATTCTGAAATTCAGGGTCACGGCAGAGGCGGAGCCTTTCACAGCTGCCAAAACGAGAGACGGGCTACAGTTTATCAGTCAAATATGCTATGCCATGGCTCGTAAAACCAAGAATAGCCTTTATTTCAATCCTAGCATCTTATTTTGACATGCTATTTATTTTTAGTCCTGTTTCCACTGCTCCGAGACTACTTCACAGTGTGCATGTCAAAGGCTTTTATTGTGAAAGGTGAGGAATATGCGTATTGGGTTTCTGGGCAGTAATGAGCAATTGCATAATGCAAATGACTACATTGTGTCATAATTTGGGGTCATTCTTTGTCTCTTTTGCTCCCCCTGCGTACCTGCACAGTTATGATGTCTGGAGCTGTTTTGTCGTGTTTCAGGTAATTTTTTATCTCATTTCCTGATTTGTTCTGTGCCTCTTTAAATCCGAAAACAGTGACATAAAGTTCACATGTCAAAGCGTCCTTGGGCAAGATGCTGAACTCCACGTGGCTGCCATGGGGATGAGTGGCCTGGGTTCCCGCCCCCCACGGGAGCTGCTGATGACCTGGGTCCCCCGGGCCTGCCTCTGCCTGACTTGTACGGGAGCGGCGTACCACCCTCAGTGCTAAGTACATTCTGTGACACACACACTCACACATTCATATGTGTATGTTCATATGATTGCATGTGTGTGTATTATATGTCTGTCTTTCTTTTTTCAGTTGCAGTATGCTCTTTACAGATGCAGTGCTTGGTATCCGAATGTGCACTCTTCTTCTTTTTCTCTCTTCTCTCTTTCTCTCTTTTCTCTTCCCTACCTGTCTGCTCTGGCAATAAATAAATAAATAAAGAAATGTATCAACAAGAGGAGCCTATAGAGTTTATAGAGATCCTTTTGGCAAATGTGTTTGGCACAACAAAGCATTCAGACGATGATTCTGCTTGCTAATGCTGCCAGACAGGACAGGTCCAAAAAAAAAAAAGTAATGAGACATTTGACTGACACAGTTTCATGGCCAGGTGAGGCCCGTTTTCCACAATATTCAATGACAAACTAAGCACATAAAAGATCTGGAGTTGATTTCAAGCATTAAATTTGCATTTGGTAGCTGCTCTCTGAAACTGAATTTGCGGTCCAAAAAGATGTCAGTGCAAGTGATGGAGGCCATCATTAGACCAAAACACCAAAATTAAACTATCAGAGAGATAACAAAACCTTTAGGAGTGGCCCAAACAACAATCTGTAATATTTTTAAACAGAAGGAATGCACTGAAGAGCTCGGCAACACCAAAAGGCCTGGAAGACCACAGAAGACACTGAAAGTCACAGAATTCTTTACCTGGTTAAGACAATCCCTTCACAACATCTAGCCAAGTGAAGAACAATCTCAAGAAAGTGCAGTGCCTTAAAAAGTATACTTTTCCACACTTGGTTATGATATAACCACAAACGTAAATGTATTTTATTGGGATTTTATGTGATAGACCAACACAAAGTAGTACATAATTGTGAAGTGGAAGGAAAATGATTTATGGTTGTTCCAATTTTTTTTACTAATAATCTGAAAAGTATGACATGCATATGTATTCAGCTCCTTTTACTCTGATACCCCTAAAAAAATCCAGTGCAACCAGTTACCTTCAGAAGTCACCTAATTGGTAAATAGAGTCCACCTGTGTGTAATTTCATCTCAATATAAATACAGCCATTCTGTGAAGGCCTCAGAGGTTTGTTAGAGAACATCTGTGAACAAACAGCATCATAAAGCCCAAGGAGCACACCAGGCAGGTCAGGGATAAAGTTGTAGAGAAACAGGGTTAGGTTACAAAAAAATACCCCAAGCAGATGAGCCCAACATTAAACAGTGTGTGACAGAAAACTAACATTGCACATAACCCTGAACACACCATCCTCACTGTGAAACACGGTGGCAGCAGCATCATGCTGTGGGAAATCTTTTCTTCAGAAGGGACAGGGAAGCTGGTCAGAGTTGATATGAAGATGGAAGGAGGGACATTCATAGTACTGTTATGGCATGGTCTTGTATGGCTGCCAGTGGAACCAGGTTGCTAGTGTTTACAGATGATGGGATTGCTAAGCAGGATGAATTCTGAAGTGTAAAGAGCTATACTCCCTGCCAACATTCATCCAAATGCTGAAAAACTGCTTGGACAGCGCTTCATAATACAAATGGATAATAATCCAACACATACTGCAAAAGCAACCCAGAAGTTTGTCAAAGCAACGAAACTATAAACCATGTAACTGTTACTACAAGCACTTTTTGACACTTTATCACAGTGTGCTTCTCACAAGCAGTCTACTCTTGTGCTGTTTATACACAGCCTGTTGTTCTTAGAAATACAGCCTCCAATTCAAGTGTTGACTTAAGTTATTAAAGTCGGGCTGCTTCATGAATTCATCGATGGAGTTGTAGACTTGGGTTTCTACATGCCTTTGCAGGGAGAAATGCTGTCACTGAAGACCTTCTGAGAGAGACACAGTCTTTACATTCTACCGTATGAACTGGATGAAGAAAGCCAACGTAAAGTCCTCCGTCAGCTGTTCTCTTTTTTCTGTGGAAAGTGTCTTTAAGTTCACCTAAACTCTGAGGTTAAAGTGTGTACCTTAACAAAAGTATGACATCACAACTATTCTACAAGCCAACCCCAGAACATTAAAGCTCTGTAGATTTCCTGGGGACCTCCTCCTGCTCAGCACCTTGACTGGCTGCCAGTTGAAACCACCTGAAAGAGGATAAATATTACACCTGTCAGGCACAGCAGCAGCATATTGTGCTGCTCAACACCTTATTTAGATGAAAACGTTACTGACCTCACTCGCATCACTATAGCAGCTACAAAGAGAAATAGGTCTAGGATTTTCGGTAAGAGGCATCCTTTTTTTTCTGATCTTGTTACATTTGTCTGTTTTTGTTCTCATTGTTTTAGTAATCTAAGAAAGCGTGAAATTATTTCCATCATGCTGAAGTTATTTAACAGGGAATGATTAGGAAACACGCACAGTGCCAGTCAAGTAATTCCAGCACATCATTCTGTTTTTCCATGCATGAACTGGTTCCACATGTCTTTTTGGGGTTTAATGCTACTTCTTGTATTTACCCTCCCCAAAATACTATTCCTGTTACCACCTTTTCAACAGAATGTTTTAATGCAGTCATCAACCCTATAGTAATGTACCTTCGACTGCTCCCTTGTATTCTCCCGAGGGGGTTACCACAGCCTAACCAGCATTATAGTCTTGTGATTATCTTTATAGATATCCTGAAAGGCAGTTCCTAACTAATTTAAAAAGCTGTACACTGTGCTCTTCTAGCTACCGGAATAAGAAAAGTACCAGTGATGGTAACATGATTATTGGGCTTAGAGCAGCTGCACCAGCTAGTTTAAAGTGGTATTATGTGAGTGTGCAGACTACTCCCATTCCAACTTAAGTTGATACCACTGCAGCACAATAGAAAGTCATAGCTGTTGTTTCTTGACAGTCTGATAGTATGATGATAGTTCATTTGGGCAACCCCTTTAATTTCCCATAGTGATTCATCCATTTTTTTTTACAATTTAGGCTGGAGCGGCACCTATCCCAGGTTGCCAGTCCATCACAGTGCTCATTAAGAGAAACATGCAAACTCCAAACAGAAAAGCTTCAGCTGACCAGAAACCACTGCACCATCATGCCACCCTATATGTCTAATCTTAAAACTAAAATAAATTTGATCTTTTCTCACCTGTCCCCACAGTAGACTGCCGATGCCCAGGAATATACACCAAAGCCACTGGTCCAGGGTCAGGCCCACACAGCTTAACATTTCACCACCTGTGTGCACAATTATAAACTACAGGAGGACACAGCGAAAACATTATACAGAGATTTTTATTAAAGTAACAGTGTCAATCCAACCAAGTGTGGTAACTCCTTCATCCCTTGGGTGCTACCTGTATGAGTAATACTCCCAGGATGATGACACAGAAGAGGAAGTTATTGAAGATGCCTTTAAAGACATTCCTCTCTCCATGGATCATGCGAGCATTGAGCAGGTTGAAGATCTGCATGAGCACGAACGTGTTGAAGACAATAGTGTAGTGCTCAGAGGGCGGGGCATGGTAAGGGGCATACCTGCCACTGTCTATGTCAAACAGTATCTCACCTATGAGAGGGAGAGGGAAAGATCAGTGAACAACTAGTTGGCATATGTTTTTTAAACTAATTCAAATATACTGCCCCAATTAAAAAAAAAGTTTGGGACACTGTGTACAATATAAACAACAGAAGGCAATGAATTGCAAATCTCATAAACCAATATTTTATTAACAAAAGAACATAAAAAACATATCAAATGTTGAAAGTAAGGCATTTTACTATTTCACAAAAATTTTAGCTCTTCTTGAATTTGATGGCAGCAACACATCTCAAAAAAGTTGGGAAAAGAGCACCAAAAAGCTGGAAAAGTAAGGAGTACTAAAATGAAACAGCTGGAGGAGCATGTTGCAACTAATTAAGCTGATTGGTAACTGGCCGATAACGTGATTGGGTGCAGCAGTGGCTCGGTGTGTTGAAGGGGTTGTTTGTGAACCAGAGGGTTGCTGAGGGCTGCAGGCGCAAAACCTACCTGAACCTGAAGGCCATTCAAGACCGTGCCCTGAAGCCATATGTGTTGAGGTGGACTTGAAGCTGGAAAGAGTTCTACTCAGCCCCTCGAGCACTACCGAGGTACTCTTTAGGAAGACACCAAACCCCCTGCATTACTCTGTCACCTGTTGCATGTAAAAGTGTGTGTAAAAACTAACAAGTTTGTGTTGGTGACTTAAAATTTTCCCATCTGGGGACTAATAAAGTATGTGTTCTTCTTAAAAAGAGCACCTTAGAGAGGCAGAGTCTAGAAGCAAAGATGGGCAGAAGTTCAGCAGTCTGTGAGAAACCGTGTCTACTAATTGTGGAGCAATTTCAGAATAATGTTCCTCAACAAAAAATTACAAAGACTGAATATTCAATCATCAAAAAATTCAGAGAATCTGGAGACATCTCTGTGTGCAAGGGACATAGCCAAAAACCAGTGTTGGATGCTTGTGACCTTCAAGCCCTCAAGCAGCACTGCATTGCAAACGGGCATGATTCTATCATGAAATCAGTGCATGGGCTCAGGAACACTTCCAGAAATCACTGTCTGTTCACAATGCAGGTCAAAGCTCTATCATGCAAAGAAGAAGTCATATGTGAATGTGATCCAGAAATGCTGCAGTCTTCTCTGGACCAAAGCTCATTTAAAATGGACTGAGGCAAAGTGGAAAACAGTTCTGTGGTCAAATGAATCGAAATTTGAAATTTTTTATTTCAATGTTAACTACATGCTGGAGGTGGCTGCAGCTGGGGAGATGGAGCAGGTTGCCTTCTGATCAGAAGGCTGGTAGTAAGATCCCTGGCTCCTCCAGCCCGCATGCTGAAGGATTCTTGGGCAAGAAACTGAACACCAGATTGCTTCTGATGCATCTATCAGCATATGGATGTGTGTGATAGTTAAAATGTGCTTAAGGTACAGAATAACCTGCTATGTGAGTGGGTGAATGATGCTTGTAGTAGTAAAAAGCACTTTGAGTGCTCAGGTAGAGTAGAAAGTGATATAGAAGTACCTGTCCTTTTATTGTCCTGCAGCTATTATAACAGCATGGCTTTGTAGTGCTGGACTGGCCTACCTGCAGTCCAGACCTTTTCACCAATAAAAACATTTTGTGCTCATAAAACAATGGAGAAGACCCAGGACTATTAAGCAACTCCTTTATCAGATGAGAATGGAACAACATTCCTCTCCCAAAGGTCCAGCAGTTGGTCTCCTCAGTTCCCAGATGTTTATGGATTATTGTTAAAAGAAGAGGGAATGCTACACGGTGGTAAACATGTCCCAACTTTTTTTCAGATGTTCTTCTTCTTTTGGCTGCTCCCGTTAGGGGTCGCCACAGCGGATCATCTGCCTCCATTGCATCCTCTTCCCTCACACCAACCCTCTGCATGTCCTCCTTCACTACATCCATGAACCTTCTCAGCCTTGCCTCTCTGACTTTGTCTCCACCCGCTCCACCCTGCCTGGACTCTCTTCTTCACCTCTCTTGTGCTCTGTCCATTGTTTTGGATGGTTAATCCCAAGTATTTAAAC
>VUQH01047898.1:5341-26547 GCA_015106775.1 Etroplus canarensis
CTTCCTTTTTCTTTCCCCCCCCCCCCCCCCCAAATTAAATGTGCACCATGGATAACAAAACCACCGAGTTTGTTCAGGTCTTTGTTCTGTTTTATCACCGGGTCTGGAGGGATCAGCCGTTAGCGCTCGGTAACACGGCGGCGCTGCCCGGGGAGAGAGCCGATGTACCTACGGGTGAACTACGGAGGAGAAGACGGGGATTCCGTGCCTGGGCTCAGCGTCGTGCTAGGATGAGACGATTCAGACCCGTCCTCCCATCCGTCGTTGTGGGGAATATAAGATCTCTTCCTAATAAGTTGGGGTAGCTAACGGTGTTGTCCCGGCACCGGAGGAAATACCGAGCCCTAGCATGTTTGCTCACGCACAGTAGACAGTAGCAGCCTGTTGCGGGCGGACAGGACAGTAGAGTGCGGTATGAGAAAAAGGTGGACTGACAGTATGTGTGAATAATAAATGGTGAATGTCACTTTTCAAACTGCCAAAAGGACATTAGGTTGTTAGCTGTATAGCATGCGACCATATTATCTGCCGACGGAATTCTCGCGATAACTGCGTATGTGCCCCCATTCACTAATCCCCACACAGTCTGTGATGTCCTGCAGGCCACGGTCTCAGCACCAAAAATCCCTTCTCCTGGTCTCTGGGGACTTCAGTCACGTCTCTGTCCTCCACTCTGTGCACAGTCACAAAGTATGTCTCCTGCCACACCAGAGACAACAAAGCCCTGGACTTACTTTATGCCAACACTGAGGAGGCACACAGCTCCTCACCCCTCCCTCCCATCTGTTCACAGCCTGGTTATCTCCTGCCTGTCTAAAAACCCTTTATGTGCAGACAACCAGCTGTGACCTGTACAGTTAAAGGTCGGTCTGATAAGACTGAGAAGGCTCTGATGGACTGCTTTGATTGAACTGTGTGGGAGGAACACTGTGATGGGGCGGATTGCTTACACTACAGACACTCCCTTAAAATAAATATACCATTCAGCTGCTCCCTTGTATTCTCCACCAAGGGGTTGCCACAGCAGATTAATCCACACTGGTAATTTGGCAGAGATTTTACACCAGATGCCCTTCCTGACACAACCCTCCATGGTGAGAGGGACTTGTGTCCCCACCTGGAATTGAAGCAGGGACCTTTTGCTTCAAAAGTGAACATGCAAACCACTACACTACCAGGGACAGAGAGCGAGAGAGACACACACACACACACATTTTTTTTTCTTTGTTTCTATCATTTATCATATATATATATGATAAATGATAGAAACAAAGAGAAAATGAAGATAAAACAATATATAAACCCAATATGCAAGAAAGTCCAATATGTGGCATAGGTAGTCCAAAGTTAATCAATACTATTTACAGTAGCTACACAATATGGCAATAGGAAATAGTCCAGGTGTCAAGTAGAGGAGCTATAAAATTTGATGATTTGATGGCCAGGGGTAGGAAGGATTTCCAGTGGCATTCAGGATGCATTAAGGTGGGATGAGTCTATTGAACTGAACATGCTCTTGTGCCTGTGCAGCACATCATGAATCAGAAACAGAATACTTTGATAATCCCAGGAGGGAATCGCATTGTTGTTACGAATGCACAGTTTTATATATATATAACTGTATGTATAAAAATCTGAGGATTAAATATATAGCATGTATATGTCAAGTTTAATGTAACAAATACTCCAAAGTTAAATAATACTGTATACAACATATAAGGATATAGCAAGTGAAAATAGTCCAGGTGTCATAACAAGGAGTTATATAGTTTGATGGCCACAGGTAGGAGTCCTCATGGGGAGGACATTGACAGTCTTACTAGACTAGACTACTAGACTATTAGACGGTGTAATGGACTATAATAACTTCTGCAATGAGAACACCATATCCACCAGGACTGTACAGTATTTCTCCAATAACAAACCGTGGATCAACCCCGATATAAAGACCCACCTTAAGGAGAAGAAGAGAGCCTTTAGATCAGGGGATAAAGGAGGAGCTGAAGGCTGTTCAGATGGAGCTAAGGAGGACATTCCAACAGGGGAAGGACAGCTACAGGAGGAAGATGGAGGACCAGTTGCAGAAAAATACATTAGTGGAGTCTGGAAGGGCCTCAAGACAATCTCTCACCACAAAGAATCAGACTCCCAGACTATGGGGGTCCAAAAGTGGGTGAATGATCTGAATCTATTCTTCAATGGATTTGATCAGACATCTACCTCTCCCCCCACCCACCCACTCACTCTTGCTGCTGTCCTCTGCTCCTCCAGCATGCTGCCCAGCCCCCACCTCCACCCCTCCTTCTCACATTCTTTAGCCAGCAACTATCCCCCACTGCTCCTCCAGCCAAGAACTCACCTCCTCCATCCACACCCTCCAACACCCTGACCCCCTCCTCCAACCTGTCCCTGTCAGCTACCTAGGTAAGGATTGCATTTAGGAGATTAAAAACAAAAGTCTATAGGTCCGGATGGCATCAGCTCCTGGCTCCTCAAATCCTGTGCAGACCAACTATGCAGGTTTGTGAAATATATGTTCAACATGAGCCTGAAGCTGGGGAGAGCACTAAAGCTGTGGAAAACATCCTGTGTGGTACCAGTGCCAAAAACCACACCCCAAAGACCTCAACAGCAACAGGCCAGTGGCACTGACATTGCACCGGATGAAGACGCTGGAGAGGGCGGTCCTTGCCCATCTCCGCCCTCTGGTGACTTCATCAATGGACCTGCTTCAGTTTGCCTACCAGCCTGGCATCGGGGTGGATGATGCCATCATCTACCTCCTGAACAGTTTTTTCACCTGGAGAAGCGTAGGAGCATTGTGAGAGTTACTTTCTTTGATTTCTCCAGTATTTTCCACATTATGCAACCAGCACTCCTAAGGGACAAGCTGAAGTACATGGGGGTAGATCACCACCTCTTATCATGGATTCTGGACTACTTTACCAATCAACCACAATATGTGAGGGGACATATGTTTGGTGTGGCAGCCTGCAGCACGGAGGCCCTGCAGGGAACAGTCCTGGCTCTGTTCTTCTTCACCCTACACACTGCAGCCTTCATGTATCATTCAGCAAACTGTCATCTGTACAAGTTCTCTCATGACTCTGCGACTGTCGGCCTAATCACAGATGGGGCTGATCGGGAGTACAGAGAACTGACCAAGGACTTTGTGGACTGATGCCAGCTGAACCTCCACATCAAAGCAGGGAAGACAAAAGAGATGGTGGTGGATTTCTGCAGGAGCAGCCACTTCCTCTTAACACCAGTGAACATCCAGGGAATGGACATTGATATAGTGGACTCTTTTAAGAACCTGGGTGTTCACCTGAACCATAAACTGGACTGAACACATAATACAAATGCTCTTTACAAAAAAGGCCAGAACAGACTCTATCTGCTGAGGAGACTAAGGTCTTTTGGAGTGCAGGGAGCACTCTTGAAGAACTTTTTTGACTCTGGCAGCCTCAGCCATCTTTTTAATGGGGTGGTCTGCTGGGGCAGCAGCATCTCAGCTGCTGATAGGAAAAGAATCATCAAACTGATTAAAAAGACCAGCTCTGTCCTTCACCCCAAATGTGTGAAGGAGCGTCTTTAATTCCTGCTGTTGTCAGACTTTACAATCAACACTGCTCCCAGTAGACCACACACACCAGTACACACCACTGTGCAATACTAAATATCCACATGCAGTAGAGATACATTATACTGCATTTTGTCCGTGTGTGAATATATCCACTCTCCATGTGTATCTATGGTGTAAATATGTTTGAAGTAAAGTTTAAAGAATATTTTTTCAGTTATTTTATTTATTAAAGTTGTGTAATTATATTTAATAGTACATTTGAGTATATATTTTTGCTGCTTTTTATTTAATTAGTTAATTGACTATATTGACTTTTTCATATTTTTTATAACTGAGTGACTCTATCTGCTGCTGTATACTACGCACATTTCCCTGTTGTAGGACTAATAAATATAATTATATAAATATGGCAGCACAGTGGTGTGGTGGTTAGCCACACAGCAAGAAGGTCCAGGTTCAAATCCAATTGCTGGCTAGCTGAGGCCCTTCTGCGTGGAGTTTGCATGTTCTCCCCATGCTTGCGTGGGTTCTCTCCGGATGCTCCGGTTTCCTCCCACAGTCCAAAGACATGATTCTAAATTGACCTTAGGCATGAATGTGTGTGTGAATGGTTGTTTGTCTCTCTGGGTTGGCTCTGCGACAAAATGGTGACCTGTCCAGGGAGTACCCTGCCTTTTGCCCTGTGATAGCTGGGATAGGCCCCAGTGCCCCCCCGCAACCCTGAATTGTATAAGTGATAGAAGATGAATGAATGAATATAAATATCTTATCTCTGTCGTGGTGTGCCATGCTGAGGGTAAGGTGTGGACCCAATATGCAGGACCGCCGAGCCGACTGAACGTGAAAAGGCTTTATTTTGCCCAAAACCAACAGAAATACAAAGTCCAAAAACTCTTGGAAACATGAGGGGGAGGCACACGGGGAGACAACCAGTACGTCGCGACGCCGGACAACACAGAGGACGAGACTTAAATAGACAGGGACAAACCAATGAACACATGACAGGTGGACAGGGCAGGGGAAACCAAACTGGGACAACCAATGAATGAACAACAGGAAGACAGGGGCGTAACAAACATACCGAGACGGGGAACAAAACAGGGAACACGATAGACTACCACAGTAAGACAAAACTAGACAACAGACAGAGACTAAGACCACTAACAAAGGAAACAGGCAAGGCATGGGGCAAAAAGGGGAACAAACAGAACTCAAAAACCAACAAAACCCCTAACCAAAACATGGACCATGACAATCTTATTGCCAATCTATCCATTTTCTTGACCACATGTCCAGCTTAAGTTGGGAAGGGCAGCAGCTTACCCACTGACAGTGGGCCAGAGGCATAGTATAGTCCATCACAAAAGACTAATCTGAAAAGATAGCACTCACATTTTTCAGGTTAAAAAGTAGCAAATATTCAAACAGTAAAATGTTACCCAGTGCAAGTTTTTATTGTTGTATTTGCTCATTTTTTGTGGGTAGACATAAATAATACTGGTATATATGGAGATAATAAAGAACAGCGTGGTAATGATCTAAAATATGTTGTAAGAGACAATATGAATTTTTTGACCACTTCTCACCCTAAAACTTTCTTGATCAATTTATAGTCATTTATATTTAAGCATAAGGCTGTCTAAAATGATGAGAATTGTCAGAATCAGAATACTTTATTAATCCCAGGGAGGAAATTACTTTATTCTTAGCAATGTAAGTGTGACTGATAGAGTGCTCACACTATCCACCTCATTTTTCTCCCTGTTGACTCAGCTATGACCATCAGCTTCAGGTGGTTGTTCTGCTACAGATTAACTCCAGGCTATGGTGTAATGTCAGGCGTTGCCTTTCTGTAACTAACTTACTCATTAATGCTCAGCTCTATTAGGGGAAGACCTTAAAATCAGAAAGAAATCTGAAACTTCTCAACACAAACTGAAAAAAAACTTGCTGTTTTTAAAAAAAAAAAAAGAACAGACCTCAGGGGGGAGCAGAACAAAGGGAGGAGCTTGAGGGTAATAGACTGACGCCAAACTGGCTGATGGGCTCTGTTAAAGACCAGCTGTGTCCACAGAGGTGAGTCAGGTGCTGTCTAATTCATACAACAGGTCAGGGAAAAGGAAATCGCTAGGAAAGCCATGTAACAGTCTGCTTCTTTCCAGAAAAACTATGGTGTCATCAATGTGAGGCATCAATTTAGCATTCAAAGTCTCCCCTGGGTCTACAATAGGAGTCAGTGGAAGAAAATGAAGCAGTAAGTTGATTGGAACTGGAACCTCTCCCCAGTGAGAGTTGAATGAGAACCACTATTCACATTATTATAGGATGCGGACTTGGCTGTTTAATGTGTATGCTGTAATTTTAAGATTTTAAAATTTTAAAATATCACTTTTCATAGAGTAGAATAGAATGACTAAAATAAGACCTGTAGGTCCCCTAACATGTCAAGGCTTGCAAAAAAGGAATTAAATAAACTGAGTCTGTAGTTCTTAACAGAGGTATACCCTCAGATGGTTCATCATTTAAGGTGGCAGGCAAACCTAGTGACCTATAGCTGAGACAGCTTTCTTCTTTGTTTCTGTAACATGCTGTGGGACTCTGGTCAAACATCTGTGGGTGTGAGGCTTGGCAATGACAGATTTGGTTTTTTAGGCTATGTGTGTATCTGTGCTATTCCTTGTCTTATATTTGTAGTAGGTTAACTGAATCTAAATAGTACACCAAAAATAACCATTACTCATATTTGTATAGTTAAAGGGTCAACTGAATGAGTTTGCTAGCTGAAATATAAACATTGCCAATGACTGACTTTTCTTTGCACATGCAGAGTATTTGTTCTTATAATTTATCCTTAGTGGATTAGTCAAGGCCTTGCATGATAGCTTGTAGCTCTAAACCACTGTTTAGTGGGAAAAGCAGCTGTTTAGGCTTTCCCACACTGACTCAGAAATTTACTCTAGCTCTTGGTTCCCGTAAACCCACTGGGGATGAGGGTAAAATAGCAGACCTCTCAACTGGAAAGAGTGGTGAAAAGCAAAAAAATATTATTCAACAAAATATTTTGGAGCCATTTGGTTTAGCAGAGTTTCACTCAACAGGGAGATCTTTGAAAACATTGCATTTTTTACCAGTTTTCTGAAATTATTTGTGATGTTCACAATTACCAAGGTGCCACTATTGTTTGCACAGCTGAATACAGTGATCCTGATTTCCAATTGAGTCAACAATAACGGTAAATGGGATTTTTTTCAAAGCTTCCTATTGTATACCCAGATGAGTCAGAATAAAATCTTTGTTTTCTAAAATTCTAACTTACTGAGACCTTTCAGTGATTTTTCATGAAAGGAAGAATTGTAAAAGGAAATCAAGGAAGTTCCTGTAGAGCAGACAGATGGTATGCCGGGACTAAGATATGCTGGGGGAGTCCTGGCATTTGAGTCCATCTAAAATCTGCTCAGTCAATGTAATAGTCATATGCAATAGCACTTCTTGTCTATACCTGTCTATTTCCCATCTGTAGTTGTCCTCTTTTGGCATTGTCATTCACAATATTACTGTAAAACTTCCTTGTTGGTTAAGCAAGGCAACTTCTGTGTTATTGCCAATCATCCAGTAATAAGTTCCTGGTAACTCTCTCGGTCGCTTTCTCACTGAGTCGCCGTCAATGTCAGTCTTTGTGTTACTGTGATTATGGGAAGTGTTATGTGTGACCACCACAGCTGAGAATGCCACAAAACCCAGTGGCAGCGCTGCTTTTCACAATCTATTCTTCGAAAAAAAAAACAATATGTCCCTTATGATGTCAAAAAATATATTCCTGTATTTCATGTTGTCTAGAACTAATGCGGAGTAGATTTTTACAACATGTGGTGTGGTTCTGGGAAACTTTCTTAAGAATATTCTGCTCATGCACACAAACACCATTCATCACCCTAATTATGCAATTTTTTTTTCTTTAAGAAAGCATCACTGTAACTTGAGAGAGAGGAACACCTTCTTATTAATTTGTATTTTTTCCTCTTAATAGGAATTGATGGCAGTGATGTGAAAAGTAAAAATTCTGAAAAGAAGGGTTAGCAGACTGTCACTGTGCAAAAACAGATTGCGTAGAAAACCAGTTTGTTTGTTTTATATGCATTGTGCCATTTGTACAACCTACTGCGTCTCTGCACAGCTGATTAAACTTGCAGTTTCTTTATAAATGGAAGGTTCCCACTTCATGATCTGAAAAGCTGGGTAAGTTGGCAACGAATTCAAGTGCAACCCTTTGGCACATGCAGCATTTCTCCTTTACAGTATCACATGATGTCTATTTATGGCTGTCTTCAGGGAAGAGCTAAAAGCAGAACAGATGGCTATTAGCTTACTCTTCATAACCTATGATGGCAATGTATGACAATCACAACTACTGTAAGCATAGGCCTGTTACCTAAAAAATCCCAGTTTTTAGCTTTATTTATCTGTGCAATGACTAGATTATTATCCTGGACAAAGTGTTAATGGTAGCCTACTAAATTGTCAAGAATCATCTTTATTTTACGACATACTTTGCATTGACGGACACCCTGCCAGCAAGCTTTTCTTAAATTTCAAGTAATGTTGCAATATTTACATTGCACCACAGCATGGTCCATCTGTGATGTAAGTGATAATTCCTCTTCCTCAAGATGAGGAAGTGGGGAAAGAAAAGTGCTTGATTTGGCAGCAGGACAACTGTGATAAACTTTCTGGTTCTCTCTTGGCTTCATAAGCAATTGTCCCAGTCCTGTTTTCTTGTATGTATTGAGCTGTTATTATACTAGCATAAGCCAGTGAGACAATAAGAGGAATGTCTAGTGCTGTTCTGATCAGTTACATGTGAACGTGCATGTGTCAGTTGCCATTTTAGTGACATGATAGTGAGCCAGGAGCTTTAGTTGAGGCCTGAGACCGACCTACAAGATTCCTAAATGATCTGCACTGAATTTTATGAGTTTTTTCTTTCAAAAATGGAAATAGTTTTAAACCTTGTGGCATTGAACATTTCTGATATTGATACATAACATGAAATCTGCATTGAGTTGACCTAGCAACTCAGTGTAGCATCCACATCGAGCATCTGACTAGATGTGGTTACTAGATTTTAAAAAAATAACTTTTATTTAAATTGTATCACATCTGATCCTCAGTGAACTACAGCACTGTGCAAAAGTATCGAGCCACTAATTATTTTATTTTGCTTCTAAGAAATAGGACAAAATCCAGCAGAGATGTGACAGAGGACCTGAGAGATGCAACTGGCCCTTCAGTTGATCCATCTACTGTCCTGTGACGCCTCATCAGAAATGGTCTCAGTAGAAAGGAAGAGAAACAGGGAGAAATGGCTGAGATATGCCAAATTACACAAGAACTGGAATTAAAATCAGTGGTAACAGCTCTTATGGAGTGATGTATCCAAATTTGAAATTTTTGGTTCAAATTGTCATCAATATGTATGGAAGAGGTCAGTGTCCCTGGTAGCATAGTGGTTTGCACGTTTGCCTTTGAAGCAGATGGTCCCTGGTTCGATTCCAGCTGGGGACACGAGCCCCTCTCACCATGGAGGGTTGCGTCAGGAAGGGCATCTGGTGTAAAATCTCTGCCAAATTACCAGTGTGGATTAATCTGCTGTGGTGACCCCTTGGTGGAGAACACAAGGGAGCAGCTGAAAGGTACATTTTATGTATGGAAGAGGTCAGGAGAGAGAAACAACAGTGAGTGTCTACAGCCTTCTGTAAAACACAGTGGAGGCTCTGTCATGGTATTTCAGCAAGTGATGTTGGTGATCTTGTCAAAATTAATAGAACTATGAATGCAGTAAAGTGCTGTCAAATTTTGATCCACCATACAATGGCATCTGATTGATAGATGGCACAATAGAACACCTTCAGTCATGGGCTGGCCTCCCCAGACCCTGAAAATCCACATTATTGAAGCAGTGTGGGATCATTTTGACATAGAACAGAACAAAAGGCAGCTAACATCCATAGAACAGCTTTGGAATGTTCTTCAAGAGGCCTGGAGAAGTATTCCTGAAGACTATTTAAATAGATTTCAAGAAAGCTTGCCTAAGAGAGTTCAAATTGTGTTAAAGAATAAAGGTGCTCATAACAAATATTGACTTTCAAGCTGGTCAAAATTATCCAAACTCTATTTTTGCCTTATTTACTGTATTTCCATTTATGTTTGCAGGTTTTAATAAACTACAGCATGTATTTCCCATTTTCGCAGCAAAATATAAAGAACTGAAGGGTGGCTTAAGACTTTTGCACAGTACTGTACATTACTTTCTTTCAGGGATTGCAGGAAGAAAGAAGACCCTATAAAACCTGAAAATCATAAGGGACTGACTTTTTGAAAGTGGAGATTCTAATGCAACCAAAGCATTATTATTTTTAAAAGATTTTTTTTTTAAAATTCTGGGAAATATGCTCATTTACTTTTTGAGAAGATTGACACCACTCTTGTGTTTGAATAGTAAGTCCTGCAGTTACATAATGAAATTCCTGGCTCTGTCCAAGGGTAACAAAATCTGCATACCAGTACCTCTAAAGTGAACCTATCATGTCTTGCTTGCGTATTTCATCCAAAAATCAAAGTGTAACAAGAGAAACTAGAGTTTTAGTAACCTAATAGTATGGCAAAGGAAAAATGTATGTTTTCATATATCACTTTATATGTGTCAGTACTTGTTATACTTGAATAGAACCAAGATAACTTTTTCCAGTTTCCACTCATTATGTTAAGTAAGGCAGGCAGCAGCAACATATTGAGTAGAATTAATAGTCTAACGCAACTGAATGAGAATAAGTATGCTTGCTACTGATTTTGATCAGACAGTTTAATGTTTCACGAAGTACAGACTGAAGTAATAACTAGTACACAACCTGAAAGAAACCATTACATCTAGACTTACAATCTGCACCTCTTTGATCTCTGCATTCCTTCTGAAATAAGCACATGAGGTCATACACCCATGATGGAATATGTGTTGCATCTGCAGAAAGCACATGTGGCATGTTCCTTGAAATGGCTGGTGTCCAGATAATGATGGGTTGCCTAAAACATTTGGATTGCATCAGTGCAGATAATATGATTGATGTGATGCTTCCCACCTATCTTGGCTCATCTGCCACTGCCGCCACCATTCTTTTATCAGGATCAAATGCTTGGGGACAAAGAGAGCTAATGACATAATCGGGATCTTCAAAATGGACTTTGATTCCCACAAATCCCAGAAATAGCTGGCTGATGTCATTCAGGCAGATGGTAATATATCTGTCTGCACCATAATAGCAGGTTGGCAGAGAGATGCTGTTAACTGAGAACACCTTGCCTAAATGCATTCAAGTGAGAGGACTTGTTGTCAAGCATGCATGAGCACCAAGTCTTTGCAATGAATGCACATGTGCAAGTAAAGATCACGTACGAGATAGCAATAAAGTATTAGTTATCCAAATGCATCAACACATGCAAACACAGAAACATAAACTTCCTCTATAACACAGTAGTAGTAATCTGATCCTGTGCTTTGCCAGTAAGCCTGATTTTCCGGATGGACTCAGTGTGTATACGTGCAATGTTCACACACACAGGTTTTGCTTTCACGACTAAGATAAACATGTTGATGGTGGCTTGTGATATGTGCATGGGACAGGAAAGGGACATTTCAGTGGATCAGAGGGGATTAACCTGAAAGATATCCTGAAACTCCAGATCAACCACATCTCAAATTATGATATGTTGCCTTTCTCTGCATGCCCAACAGTATGAAAGGGCTGACTCAGACACAGATGCCCAAGGAAACTATTCAGGATCCATCAGTCATACAGAGGAAAGCTTTGATCCTAACTACTCCCTGAGTCTGTAAACAATTCCATATGTGTGTGACTGGGCCCTCAATGACCTTGCACGAGATCTTTTCATGGCAGACACAATGAAGTCATATCAGGGGACTATAAACTGCCTACAAGCCATTTGTTGCATTGAATGGAGCCTATTGTTAGTGGTGCAGGTGTTTTTCTGCTTGAAATTCTTCTAGAGAGAGTTGGAGGAGTGCTCTTTCATCTTCATCATCATCTGTGAGTCTTTGTTTTTTTCTTGCATCTAAAAACACAGCAGCTGCATTATTGGTCAGGAGCGATCCAGGACTGATGCATTTCTTCTTCCTTTACAGCTCTGTTTTCTCAATAATCCCGTTTTTCGCTTTGCCCTACATCACAGAAATGCAACTCCTACACTCTGAGGTTTGTGGCCTCTGAAAACAGCAACTCAGTGTCTCCAAGAGGCCTAACAGAGGGAGGTCCTGTCTGCATGGCCTTTCCTACACATTTCAGATATGTTTTGCGATTAAACATCTCACACAGATGAATAGAATAGGACTTTTTACTCTGGCTCTGGCCCAAAAATGCATCAGAGTTTGATTCATTGAAAAAGGCATTAATCACAAAAAGAACAAGACTTAACAGGTCTTGGATTAGAGTTCAGAAAAGAGCTTTGCAACCCCCACCCCGCTCCCAGTCTCTTTCTGCAAGGCATTTCCTTTTGTCCTCTTCTAGCTGGGCACTCCCTGTAGACAGGAAATTCTTCTGGACTTGTTCCAAACCATGGCCTCCTTTCCTCTCATTTCCCTGTTCTTAACTAAAATCTTGGAAGGAAGGTACAGTCTGTCCAGACCTTTAGCTTGCATGTAAACAAACAATCTGACTGTTCCAGAAATGACTCCAACTTATCCAGCTTCCAGCAGTTATAATCTAGATTTCTTAAAGCTATGTAACTGTACAATAAGCTTCAGTCAACATGAGATAATATACAGGATGCTTAATTAAGACACAAGATAAAGACACAAATCCAATAGAGGGGAAAAATGTGCTTTTGTCAACATACACACACACACACACACACAAATACTCAAATTTCCCAGAATGAGAGCCACCCACAGTTCAACGAATGTGCAGAAAAATCCAAAATTCCTGTTTTCCCACGGAAACAAACAGCATTCTGTCTTGTTCACTCACTGTGGCCGCATGTCAGCAAGTTTACTACTAAAAAATTGTAAACAAGGAAAATATAAAGATGATTTTTCCTTCCTGTAAATCTAAATGTGTCACCTAAAGAGTGTCTAGCCTACAAACCATCAGGTGCAATAAGTCCAATTTCTTGAACGGATTATTTTCAGGAACAAATACTGGCCTTTTTTAACTTAAAGGTGCAGTTAGCGAAATTCAGAACCACTGGATTTTGCACTGGAGAACCAGAATCTCATAAAAAAACAAACTAGTGTGATTACCACACTGCCTCTACATTTCATTTACAACTAGAAAGCTACTGTACACATGGGCCAAAATAATGATAATATTAATCCAGCTTCAGCCATTTGCCCATAACTCATGCAGAGACAAGCTTCATTTTAGGAGTCACTAATGCTGATTTGCTGCTCTCCTATCTTTCTGTGTTTCCGTGGAATATTACAGTCATATGGGAAAAAAGTTTTCCCAGGATTCTATGCAGTTCTGTGAAAAGCAAAGTACATCTTTACTGGTTCCATTGGAATTAAGAGGGTAAGTAGCAGCCAGGTGCTGCTAATTAAATGCACTTGATTTACTGCTCATCAGCCAGGGTGTCCACCTCAATAAAAGATATAAAAGTGTTGGCAATTTGCAGGTCTGGAACATTCAGGTGTGTGTTAACAAAATGCCACAATCTTTCCAGGAGCAGACATCCTAGCAAAATCAGCCCAAGGTCAGCCCTCAGCCCTGATTGAAATGCTGTGGCGGGACCTTAAGAGAGCTGCGCATAAACAAATGCCCACAAACCTCAATAAAATGAAGCAAAGCTGTAAAGAAGAATGGACCAAAATTCCTTCACAACGATGTGAGAGACTGATAAAATCATCAAGAAAAGATTACTTCAAGCTATTGCTGTTAAAAGTGATTCAACAAGCTACTGAATAGTTGGGTTTTCTCAGAACTGCATAGAGTCCTGCGAAAATGTTCTTTTTTACATGACTATATGTGAAAGCTTGTGCACATTAAAGTCAACCAAAAACTAGCCATAACCATTAGTCATGCTAGAATTCTAAAATATGCTGAATGGCCATGATATGCTACAGAAAGCCAACTTATACTGAGCCTAACACCACGATAAGTCTGAATCTGCTAACAGAAGAGCAGCAAAAAGTAGCACAGAATATGAGCTGAAATGAAAGGAGAAAGCAACACCATAGTAATTAAGTTAATAACATCAAAGCAATTTTAGGCCACAGACTGAACACTTCGGGCTGTATGTGTTCACTGTAACACTCTGTACAAACATATCAAGAGCCACCAGTTACAAATGGAATGATTCACATTCATTCACATGCATGTGCAGATGGACCAACTACCAAAACATGAGACAGTTTTCTATTATTATAAACAGAGGGACTGTGACCTCAATTACTTCACTATGTAAAAATTTTAGATCAAGAAATTGTGTCATTTCTCAGTTGTAGTCTAACAATGCCAGTAATTGCACTTGGCATGCTCTTTCCTTTTACAGGTACAACATATTAGATGACATTATATGACTTTTTATAACTGCCTCATAAAACACCTGTACTGCAATTTCAGCTAGAGTTATGGCAGCTTGAAATTAGGTTGAACCTGTTTGCGAGCAGCACTGTGTATTTCCTTAAAGTTCTCATAACTGTCACTGTGTTAGCATTGAAAAGGACATCCTCAAAACTTACCGAAAAACGAAATCATTCAGGGAAGCTAAACAGGAAGGGGGATGGCAGGAGGGGAGATGAGGAATCAGGTATATCTGAATTCAAACAAAAGCCTAACATGGCCAAATCACTGATGTTTTATGCATAAACATCTGCTGCATCTTTACACAATTTTATTGTGTTTCAAGTGAATCTTTGCTTCTTTTCTTCCCCAGGTTTTGTTAATCAGTTGTTTTATAAGATTTTGTATGCAGGCAACTTTTCAATCATACACAATTGCATGTTTGTGATTAAAAAAATACTTTGAACTGAAGTGAACTGAATTTTCCATTCCAAGTCCTGGCAGTTTTTCTGCTCCTTGCAAGCCATGTTTTACTGTTTTTGACTATTGCTGATTTAAACATTCCTCTCAAGAGCTAGCTCATGCACAACTTACTACACTGTAAATATGGTTTTTGCGTGGTTACAGGCGTGCATGTCAGGCAGAGAGTGAGATATAAGGGGAGAGATAGTTGAAGTGAGGGGAGGGGAGTCTTTGTTGTGGCTTCTTTTTAACTCCCTTTCTCAGAAATCCTGCCCTGAGGTTGAATGCATTGTCCCTTACCAGAGCAGGAGATTGCTGAAGTGATCTGAGCAGGATTTACTCTTCCAGTAAACCGCCAACGTGTGTCAGCACAGCACCTAGAGTGTATACGCACCTTGAACACTGCAAGATGCAGTATCTGAAAACATGTTTGATTATGAACTGCAAAAGGCTCCAGTCTGTCTCTGTGTAATGTGCATTTGCTTGTGTGTTTGCATAAGGGATTATTGTGCTATTAGAGATCTGAAGGTGCTGTGTTTACAGAGCCAGGTCTAACAGCATCTGCCTGTTGTCCAAAGACATTGGTGACTCATGTGACTGACAGCTTTTAGCCTAAATATATCAACTTTAAAACAACACCCTTCTAGGGTTAACTCGGTAATTTTATGCAAACTTGAAACCCAAGAGACTAGTCAAAGCAAATGCTGTGCAGCTGTGAGCTGGTTTTTGTGACATCTATAAGGGTATTTTCTCTGCTTGACACTCTGTATGTGTATGGCTGTCTGTGTATAAGATTTTTTTTTTTTTATCTGCATGAGCCAGTACGAAAAATGCCAGCTTAGGTCAGGTCCGGACACTGTGGGGTGCACCCTTCTCCCACCGAGGTGGGCTGAGAGGCAGGGGGAGGATTCTTGTGCTTCTGGGAAACAGTCTGGGTCTAATTGGAGCCTGACTGGTCTCACATGTCTCCACTTACTTGAGGAGACGGAGGCTCCCACTGCCTGGCCTATAAGAGAGGCTGTAGGCCCAGACCTTCCCCTCTTCATCAGCTTAACCACAGTGAAGTGAATCCACCAAGCATGCCTGACATGACAGCACAACTTAGTGGTGTGTGTTTCAGTGCACAGAGGTCAGATATGAGCTGTGCCATTTACAACCCTAATTCCAAAAAAGTTTGAGACGCTGCATAAAATATAAATTAAAATGCAATGCAATGGTTTGAAAATCTTATAAACCAACATTTTATTCACAGAATAACAGAAAAAACACAAATACTGAAATTGTGACATTTTACAATTTCATGAAAAATACTGGCTCATCCTGAATGCGATGGTAACAAGATGTCTTAAGGGCAACAAAAGGCTGGAAAAGTAAGCGGTACTATAAAGAAACAGGTGGAGCAACATGTTGCGTCTAATTAAGTTAAATGGCCACAGGCCAGTAATATGATTGGATATGATTGCGTAAAAGAGTACCTTAAAATTTCTCAGAGGTAAAGATTGGCAGAGGTTCTGAAATCTGTAAGAAAGTGCATCTACAAATTGCAGAGCAATTTCAAAATAATATTCCTCAAGGTTTAAAAAATGAATATTCCATCTTCTACAGTACATAATATCATTAAAAGATACAGAGAACTTGGAGCCATCTCTGTGTGAAAGGGGCATGACCGAAAACCAATATTGGATGCTCATGATGCATGATTCTATTGTGGGAATCACTGCATGGGCTCAGGAACACTTCCAGAAATCACTGTGTGTACACACAGTGCCATCCACAAATGCAAGTTAAAGCGCTATCAGACAAAGAAGAAGCCATATGTGAATATGATCCAGAAACGCCACTGTCTTCTCTGGGCCAAAGCTCATTTAAAATGGACTGAGGCAAAGTGAAAAACTGTTCTGTGGTCAGATGAATCGAAATTTGAAATTCTTTTTGGAAATCATGAACACTGATTCCTTCAGACTAAAGAGGAGAGGCACTGCTTGTTCAAAGGCACCATCAATTGTGAAAGGTATGTACAGGTTATAGAGCAACATATCCCCTTCAGATGATGTATTCTTCAGGGAAGGCCTTGCATATTTCAGCAAGACAATGTTAAACTGCAAACTGCAGCTATTACAACAACATGGATTTATAGCAGAAACGTCCAGGTGCTGGAATGGCCTGCTTGCAGACCAGATTCACTAACTGAAAACATTTGGTGCATCATGAAATGCAAAATATGACAAAGAAGACCCAGGACTGTTGAGCAGCTGGAATCCTATATCAAACACTAATGTGACAACATTCCTCTCTTAAAGGTCCAGCAGCTGGTTTCCCAGACATTTGCAGAAAGGGGATGCTATACAGTGGTAAACATGGCCCTGTCCCAACTTTTGCTGTTATCAAATTCAAGATTTGCTAGTATTTTCCATGAAATAGTAAAATGTTTCACTTTCAGCAAGTTCTTTTGTGAGGAAAATAGTGTGAGATTTGCAAATTATTCCACTGTTTTAAATTTATATCTTACACAGCTTCCCAGCCTTTTTGAAGTTGGGGTTGTATATTGTGATTTTCTGAGAATATTTGGCTTGCAGTTTATTCTGAAGATCTTGTACAGTATGCACACTTTGCTCCTATTGTTCTCATCATTTTCCTTCAGCACTGGTAAAACCTCCACTCCTAATGATCAAAATATCACCTTTCCCTTCTCATGCATGCAACCTCAACCTCACAAAGAAGACGCACAAGTGCACTGTCTTTATGCATTTCTGCTTAGCCACACTGCAGTGAGAAATACGAGAAGCAAAGAACAGTGCAGATAATAAAAACAATGACTTCCCTGCTTCTGCTGCCACTTCACAGCCACCACACATTCACTTTTTTCTTTCAGTTTTTTTTTCGTGCCTGAAACGTGCCTCTCATTTCCCATCAGTCAGGGTCACGTTCTCACCCTTGCTCTGCAATTCTCAAAAATCACACAGTTTTGCAGCAATGATGCAAAATATATTTTAAATACAGTTATGCAAAAAAGCTTAAGGGCCATTCATCATCCACTTTGATGTTTCAATAACACTTTTCATTTAATAACATAATGAACAGTTGCAGAGTAGGAATCTTGTTCTGCAGACCTCTTACTGTCATGTCTATACAGTGCACATCTGGAACAAATTGTTGCATAATTTGTATGTCCTATATTTTCACAAAACCCTGCTGGCAATGACCCAGAGAAAAAAAATATCATACAAATAAGCACTGTTTCATTTAAGCACGTTTGTTTTTTTCTGGGGAAAATAAACAAAAAGAAAAAAGTTACAATCTCTCACAGACAACGGGGCTTTTGAAAGCAATGCTCCATGGTTTTGAGGCATTTATCTGCTCAGATAAGTGTGTTTCAGTTTGACTGAACATATGTTTTCAAAATGTTTTAACCCCTCCAAAAGTTTTAACCCCTCCAAACTTTATCAGTGCATGCACTTAATAACTCTGTCGCTACACTACATTAAATTGCACGGTATATTTTGGACAGTTTAGAATTCACTGCAAATATTTAGATGGCGTTGATTTGTTTAACTTGTGTTTTTGTAGCTGAAATGTTTATCCAAACTACTTTGAAGAACCTCATTTGTGAGTTACACATGCAGGGAGATTCTGGAAAGAAACAATTTGTGAACAAAAACTATGCAGAACTTTCAGTATTTAGTCTGGGTGCAAAACCATCACAAAGGATTTTTGGAAAATGCACCCATTATAGACACTATATTAGGAAAAGTAGTGGGCAACCTATTACATCTAAAGGAGGTTTTGCGACACCCCATTCTAAATCCATAGGCAATAATGTGTAGTTGGTCTCCTCCTTGCAGCTGTAATAGCTTCTACTCTGTCAAGGCTTTCTTTAAGATTTTGGAGTGTATCTGTAGGAATTTTTGCCCATTCATCCAGAAGCGCATTGGTGAGGTCAGACACAGGTGTTGGACAAGAGGGTTCTGTCAGGGCTTGTAGTCTCAATTCTAGGTGTTTGATAAGGCTGCTGTCAGGGCTCTGTGTGGGCCAGTCAAGTTCTTCCACACTAAAATCATCCCACCTTTATGGACCTTGTTTTGTGCACTGCATGGGGTACAGTCATTCTGGAACAGAAAGTGGCCTTCCCCAAACTCTTCCCACAAAGTTGGAAGTGTAAAATAGTCCAACATATCTTAGTAAGCTGAAGCATTACAATTTCACTTCACTGGAACTGAGGGGCCCAGGAAAATTCCAGTAAAAACAATCAAATAGCATCATCCCTCCTTCACCAAACTTTACAGTTGTCACAGTGCAGTCAGGCATGTAATGACTTGTTGCAATGGTGTCATCATATTCAGCACCACACTGGAATTCTGAGAGTTCTTTAGAAAGGCAGATTGTGTGGCTAGGCGCTTAATTTTATACACCTGAATTCAGTGATTAAAAGCTGTGGCCCAATACTTTTGTCCATATAGTTTATGCAGCATTTGAAAAAAGGATATGCTTTTGTTGCATTTCCCAGTACTTACGGTTTCAGGAAGTAATGAATAGTGACAGCAAGAAACAATCACTTTTCTCCACAGGTGAGACTGAAGTAATTTCTTTTTCGTAATCATTAAATAACGCATAATAAACCCAGGATATCTGAGTGAAGCACAATATTAACAGAGATCCACAGATGCATTTTCAATGGTATACTACAGACGTGTTCTTTGTACTGTATCCCATCAGTGATGCCCTGCTGTTTCCTGCATGCCTGTTCCATTGAAAGTCATTTCTATTGATTGCCTTTCCAGGCATCATTTAATATGATACGTATTCACTTGTGAATATCGACCTATGCCTGCTACCCTGACATTTCTGCCGTAAATACTTTGAAAACAAGCTTGTGAAAAGACATGAAATGTTATAAGGCTAAATAAGGACTGGGTTTCAACAGTAACAGAAGGAAGGGGAGTTTATAGAGGGCAAATGTGGTTGCATGAGGCAGACTCTGCAAGGTGTGTCTCTTCAGAACAGAGGGAATGATCCAAATTCAAGGCTGCCCTCAATGGAAATAAATTCACAGCCACAGAGCTGGTTGGCCACATTTAACCCATAATTTAATTAGGGGTTGATCTGGCAAAAAAAAAAAAAAAAAAACCGCTTTAATTTGCAACATAAAGCTGCACACTAAACTTTTTGTGGCACAAAAATACAGTCCTCTGCCTTTGCAGCAAAGTACCCAGTGGTCCTTATCACATACTGCCACCTGCTGGAGCAACTTTAAAATGGCGATACAAGCGACATGGCTGTATAAATAAACACTCCAAAACAATCAGTGTTGTGACGATTTTGTCTTTATTTCAATTCGATTAAATGGCATTGATAGAAACCTGAAAACAATTATAACACGAAAATGGCAAAATGACTATGCAACAAAATGAGAAACAAAATACCCACTATACATTTAAATATATACAACTTTGATAAATAAACCAATACTGTCTAGAATTATGATTGTTTTTGTTTTTCACTTAATCCTCTAGGAGTAGTGCGCTGACGAGAGCAGAGAGGAGGGGTATCAGGAAACAGAACAGGCAGGGAGCAGGATTTAGGGACAGCAGGCACAGATGAGACAAGAGACAACTATGGAGCAGACACGACAACTGCATGATGTACAATTCACAATGCGTTCATAAAATTGTACCTCAAAACAATTTTTGCTTTTTGGTGCATCGCTGATTAGCCATTCTGCCCTCTGTGTTTTGGTTCACCACAGTACATTCTTAAGTAGTTTTGTATTGTTTCACCTCCAACTCTGGATCTTAAGACGGGGGGCAATGATTGGGACTTAACAGTTTCTACAATGCACACATTTATTTGTGCTCCTTTAAAGCCTCTAAAACAATTACGTCATAAACTACAGTATTTCTTACACATAACCTGAAGCACGCAGTATTGTGCAGTGATAAACGAGATTGGGCTGAAGGCTGAAAATGTGTTTTATTATACCAGTAAAAAAGTAAACCTCTAAGGAAAAAGCATATGACAGGCAGGACACAGAAACTTCTCCAGGCTTAACTGGGAAAAGGAAAAAATATATCTGAATCATTTTCGCTAACCAGCAGCATTTCTCATCACATTTCATCTAGAGCACCAGGCACTGTGCAGCAGTAAAGTAACTTTTCTAACATTAAATTACTTTTGTATGATACAGGAATAAAAAGTGGTCTTGTGTTAAGAGTCAAGGTGAAAGAAGGAGAAAACAAAAAGGGGGCTGACTTATGTTTTTTCAAACTTCACAAGCCCAGGGTGATAGACACTTGTCACTAATGCCCAGGATGCATCACTGGGACCTTCAGGAAATGACCAGTGAAAGTCAGATCCAATACGGAGACCCTTTCCAGACAAACCCTTGGTGCAGTTTTGCATTTACAAAAACAGTTCAACCTGGCACTCAGACGAGCCTTTCATTCCTTGCATGGTTGTTATGTGGTTAACAAAATCAGAAGTCAACCCAACCTGTAAAGTTTCTGAACATTGCAACAATCTCCTGAGTGGCAACTTTTTAAAAAAGTTTGTGTTTTCTTCTTTTCTATTAAAAAAAAAAAAAAAAAAAAGTTGGC
>VUQH01047903.1:0-15822 GCA_015106775.1 Etroplus canarensis
TCAAGAATTTTTGAAATGAAAGGAAGGTTGGAAATTGGTCTGTAATTAGCTAAGACGGCTGGGTCGAGCGAAGGCTTTTTAAGTAGTGGTTTAATTACAGCCTGTGGTACATAGCCCGTTAATAAGGATAAATTGATAATATTCAAAATTGAAGCGTTAATCAATGGCAAGACCTCTTTGAAAAGTCCTGTAGGGATGGGATCTAATAGGCATGTTGATGGTTTGGAGGAAGTAATTAATGATGTCAGTTCAGGGAGATCGACCGGAGAGAAGCAGCTGGATCTTTACCTATTGTGTGGTTAATATCTGTGATTGGTAGAAGATCTGATAACATTTAGGAGATTGTGAGGTCAAAAGCCAAGGTCACACGGGGTCAAATTTAAGGTGGAAGCATTCTGGCCGAGTTTTTGGTGTTTCATTTCATTTTATTTTACAAAGTGAGGAAAGCAAAGTTGATGTTGCTTTACATATAAAATAATGATGCCCAGTTTCTTCCAGCACCCATTATCCAACCTATTAGATGTCATCTGTTTATTTGTCTCGTCATTGGTACTGTACATGTGGTGAGATCCATGGTGGTCATTCAGAATGATTTTGTACTGGAAAGTCTAAACAGGACAGTAGACCTGAATCAAGCCTGCAAATACCCCCCAGTGCAGGGATTAATGGTTCTGGTTTTTCTTTTAATTTGTCAGCAGGTATTTTCTTAGTTTCTAAATGCTCCACCTGCTAGTCACTTTCTTGTTGGTCACGCAGAGGTGCAAAATATAGGTTGCTTTGAAGTTGCATTTATTGGTGTTTCATCCTGTTAATATGAAAGCATCCACGAGTGAACGCTTCTACAACCACAAATTTGGCTTGTCTAAAACCTCAGCTGCCCAAACAGTAATGTGCCTAGTTAGTTACTAAGCTTTTTCACAAGGGACATGTTAGTCCATCTGGATTCATCTGCCTCTTTAGCTAGATGCACATGTTGGTTAACAGCTGACCACACAGAAACACGTGTACACATCCCCTCACTGGCAGGAAGGAGACAGGAATGAGGCCTTAGACAGCCCAAGTTTGGAACCAGATCAGGGAAGCTTCTTTAAAAAGTTTACAGCATGGGCCAAGCAAAAGAAATGACTTATCTATCAAATAGTATTATCTAACATATCCAGTGGTTAAGAATATTAGGTTTCTCAGCTAATGTACGCACTGTCAGCCCCTTTAAATAATATTAGCACATCATCTTCAACATACTATAGTCTATAATTGATATGATAACTGGTTGAGCCTGACTGGCAGACGTTAATTTGATTAGATATTGGTTTTTAGCTTTGTTAATTGTGTACAGAAATTTCTCTGGATTCCCTAAATCCTTTAATTATACTATATACTCTTAATTATATCATATACTCTCGATGATGAAATCCCAAATCTCCTTTTAGGTAGGCTCTTTATTGTCATTTAAAGCATGTACAGGTGATGCATGCAACAAAATGACGTTCCTCCAGGATCATGGTGCTACAGATACAGCAGAAAAACATAAAACAGAGCAATAAATGATGTTTAAAGAAAGTGATGACAACAAAGACAAATACAAGCAAGGCTGATCATTTTGCAATCCTGGTTTGAAATAAAGTGTGAGTGATATTGAGAACATATGCAGAAAGTGTTGAAATATAAATATTAAATATTTTAGGGAGAAATATTTGAAAAAGAATTTACATGTGCAGAGTGTTACATTTACAGAAAATATAGAAACGTCTTTGAGTGTGTTTGTGTGTTTCCAGTCCAGTCCCTGAGTATTGAGCTGTCTGATGGTTTGTGGGAGGAAACTGTTGTACAGTCTGGCAGTGAGGGCCCGAATACTTCAGTACCTTCTACCAGACAGCAGGAGGGTGAAGAGTTTGTGTGAGGGGTTGTCATGGTCCCTGATCCGCTTAGTGCACATGCTCCATCTTTGCTCGCTCTCTCTTGCCGTCCTCTTTGTTTTGAAGATGCTTGTGCTGCTAATTGTGCTTAATTGCAGGAGCAGGTGTGTCCAGTCTTGGTTGCATCTTGCATACCCATTTCCCGTTGGGTGGATTTGGTGAAGAGGTATTTAGACCGGCCAAGGACATCCACTCATCACCAGATCGTGTACTAGCACTAGCAGTAAGCCTCTTGCCCTGATAACCAATCTTAGTAACTGTCTAAGTTGTCTCCCTTTGTTCCCTGCCTCCGCCTGACCCTTTGCCTCTGCTTCTCCCTGTATAGGTCAGCACTGGACCAATTTGGATTCCTAGGACCTTTGTTGGAGTACTTTTGGATTTAAGCCTTACCTTGGAGACCAAGGACTTGGAATAGACTTTGTAGAAGAGTGAGAGAGCAGATTTTAGCACGGCACCAGATCACCTCAAGTTTTGTACAGCGCCTATCATCCTTGCACAATTTCACTATGACTGTTGTTTGATTAAAGACTCACTGTTTCACTGAGAACCACAGCCTGCATATTATTGAGTCCTTCCTCTAAGCCATGACAGAATGCATAAGATACCCAACAGCTAAGCAAATCTGAAAGTATATCAGCTAGTCAGGTTAGATTATTGGATACATTTTAAGTTACATGAGACGTATCTCCATACTGTATTGGTTTACACGTTTTCCTTGCACATGAAAGATCCCTGGTTTGAGCCCAAGTGGAGACACAATCCCCTTCCAATAAAGGAGGGTTGTGTCAGGAAGAGCATCTGATATAAAATCTGTGCCACATCATGTTTGCAGAATCATCTGCTATGGTGACCCCCTTGTGGAAATACAAGAGAGCAGCTAAAGGTGCTTACCTTACCTATTAGACACTAGTACAGTGCTGGGATTACTTTAAGGATTGCTTCTGTTTGAGATATAGTGGATTAATATGATGTATTTTGCACCTGGCAACACATTATAATATGCTCTCTGACATCTTGCATTAAAATGAATGTAGTCTTGTGCTTATCAAGTGAAAATATATCAGTTTTCTGAGAGTTATTAAGGAAGAATTTAAAAAAAAGAAATGTTACAGTTGCCCCAGTCTCCCCTGTTCAATATTAGTTCCTGCTTGCGAAGGACAACCTATAATAACAACACCCCCACCTAGCCACATTCCTTTTCTTAACAGCTTGTTATACATGTAACCACTATTATTATGAGTAAATAAAACTATTAAATTCTTGGCCACAGCAAGCTTCCTTAAGGGCACAAGAGCACAAACACTCAAGCTATCCTTGTACATTATAATGTAAAAACAGCAATACTTTCAAGTAGCAGATAAAATGAAAAAAGTTTGCTAGATGGAGTGTATATGTACTTGCAGAGTAAAAATTCTTACCAGCTTCAGCAGCATCATTGAAAGTTCAGGGGCATTATGTTTCATGTTGGTGTACACTGATCTTTGTTTATCTTGTTTGTGTTGCTCTTCACTGATATTTTTTTTATGCTGGACTGAAATTAAAGTGGTCATGCACTAACAGGAAAAAATGTGTTTTCTTCAATACCTCATACTAATATTTTTGATGATTTAAAAAGGTTTTGACTGTAAGCATGCTTTGATCATCATTGTCCTGATTTCATTTTCTTTTTTTAATGTTACTTGAATAACACAACTTCATTTTGCCAATTTCAATCAAAGTCTGCATATCTTCCAGATTGGGAACTTCAAGTAGATTGTAAAGTAGACTGTAAAATATAACTGAACTCCTCTAGAGGTTTTGTCAGGGATGCTGATGAGGGGAGGACCCAAATGCAGGATACAAGTAGACTGGGTAACAAAAGATGAGTCATTTGATCAGGACTGATAAAAACTCAATAAATTAACAGTAGGGAGGACCAGGAGTGTCATGGAAATCACATTAAATGAAAGCATGAAATAAATAAGCATTAATTTAACAACAAAAGAATATTTTTAAAAAGGAATTTTAAATAAATTATTAATCCATTAATAAATAGTTCAAATGGAAAAGAAATGTATAAACAAACTAATTAAACAATCAATAAAAACCTCTTAAAAAAACATTTTGGTGATTTTTCAAATCCTTTTCAAAAACATTTTTGAAACCATTTCTAAAATTATTTTCAAAATCCTTTTCAAAAATGATATTTGAAATAAATGACTCAGCAAATTGGATTTGCTTTCCTGTTCAACTGCTCATGACAATATCTTATCAATCAATCCAAGGTAAATTCACACAGGCTCAAAACTGAACGATGGAAGATTTCAAAAATATTGTGTGGTCTGATGAGTCTGGATTTTTGCTGCACTGTTTGGATGGCAGGGCCAGAATTTGGCATGAAAATATGAAAGCATGCATCCATCCTGCCTTGTATCAGCAGTTCAGTCTGGAGTTGGTGGTAGAATAGTGTGGAGACATTTTCTTGCCACACTTTGGGGTCTCTTAGTACCAAATAAGCACTGTTTAAACACCACAGCCTATCTGAGTATTGTTGCTGACCATGTCCATCCCTTTACAACCACTTCTTATGGATTTTTTCAGCATGATAACAGACCATGCTACAAAGCTCAAATCATCTCAGACTGACCTCATGTATGTACACATCGACAAACTACACTGTGTAGAAGGAATAGTTTTGGGGGGACTGTCCAGGAATTTAGGTCTGTAATTTGCAGTCTTTAAAACTACAGCAACTTTAAAATAAGTTATATACTATGCATATGTTGGCGTGTCCCCTGTAGTTTAGTGGTTTCAGCTGAGCAGTGAAAGGACACAAGCCCCTTTCACCATGGAAGGTTATAGATTTGCAGTCTACAAATCTGCAGCAACTGTGTGATGCAACTGTGTGGACCAAAATCACTGAGGAAGGTTTCCAGCACCTTGTTGAATCAATGCTATGAAGAATTAAGATAGATGTGAAGGCAAAAGGGGGTCCAAGCCAGTACCGTAAAGGTGCATCTAATGAAGTGACCAGTGAGTGCATATCTGTGTTGTGGAGTCTTCTCCAGTTTGGGAATATGAAATGAACAAAATAATTTATTATTGTAGCATAAATAACATCTGAGATGCAGCATAGAAATTCAAAGAACATATTACTCCCACACAGGATTGTCAAAATACAGCTTGAGAGGCCATGGGTCATCTCGGTATAAGATAAAGGTATAAAGAATTATAAAAAAAATTATTTTCAGTAGCTTTACTGGCCAACTAAACTGTATTTTCTAAATATACAAAAATTTAGAATTTGATGGCTACAACAAACTTAACAAAAGTTGGGACACAGGCATGGTTACCATTATGTTATATCACCTTTTATTTTTAATAGCCCTGTTTTATTGTTTTGGAACTGAGGATATGGATTGTTGTTGTAATTTTGTGATTGGAAATCTTGTCCACTCTTGCTTGATATAACACTTCAGCTGCTCAACAGCAAGGTTATTATAGTTAACTAGAAAATAAACTAAAATGTGAAACAAAATCAGAAAAAAACATTTTAGTTTTCTGAAATTATATTGTGTATGCACAAAAATAAATTAAATAAAAATATAGAGGAAATGTCCTTCATTTTAGTTTTGTTAATTTAGTCAAATTTGGTGAGGTAGAATTTATGATGAGGCTTCTGTTTATTGAGACTGCGGAATCTCTATATGACTGAGAGTCAACTCCCTTCACAGTGTTGTTTTTGTATTGTAATCTGTAACCTGAACTTAAATCTTCCCCTTACAAATACCCTTCATATCATAGTAATTAATAAAACTAACACTGAAACTAATAAAAGCTAAACTGGAAACTAAACATTTTCAAACAATAAAAACTAAACTAAAACAAGCAAACTCACTTTGCACACTAATTAAGACTAAACTGAATTGAAAACAAAAACTCAAAACAACATAAATATAAAAACTAATTATAAAATACAAAATTATAACTGTGCTCAACTGTCTGCAGTCCATTGCCTGATTCTCTTCTTCATAATGTGCCATTCATTTTCAGGCACACACACTCTGTATATGAAGCCACACTGTTGTAGCCCATGCAGAATGTGCCATTGTCCTGCTGAAATAAGCACTGATGTCCCAGAAAGAGACGTCACCTTGGTAGTAGCATATGTTTCTTTAAAATCCTAATAGTAAAAGGTCCCTTCACATACATGCAATGTGCAACTCACCAATGCTGTGGGCACTGATGCACCCCCATGCCATCACAGATGCTGTCTCATGCACCTTTCACTGATAGCAATCTCAATGTTGTTTTTTAGCTTTGGCAATGATAACTCAATGCCCCTTTTTTTCAAAAAAAAGCTGAAATGTGGACTCATGTGACCACAGCACACAGTTCTAAATACTGCTGTCTCATTTGAGATGACCTCAGGCCCAGAGAACTCAGCAGTATTTCTTCATAGAGTTGACATGAGGCTTCTTCCTTGTGCAATACAATTTCAAGTGACAATGGTTTTCCAAAGTACTCCCAAGCTCCCAGGGGCTATATTTGTCACAGTAGCATGTACCTTTGGTTGTTTCCTTGTATTTTTCCCCGAGGGATCACACAGTAGCTTAACATGCATTGGTAATTTGGCAGAGGTTTTATAGCAAATTTGTCACAGAAGCACGATGGTTTTATAGGCGCTGTCACTTGGGGCCTTTTAGATCACTTGCATTCACTACAGGCTTCCAACTTTACCCTTTATGTCCTGAGAGGTCTCATAATTCTCTGAAGCTGTTGAAATACTTAAAGTCTAGTGCTCTCACTTAGCCCAGTTAATAGGGAATCTTCCAAACTGGAGTTTACAGAATATTCTGTGCACTTTTCAATCTTATTTAAAATCTGTCCCAACTTTTGTTGAGTGTGTTGCAGCCATCAAAGGCAGCCATCACACATCAAATGTGTGTATATCTACAAAATACATTTATGATGGTCAGTAAAACTATTTAAAGAATATTGAAGATAAATAGTCTTTGTACTTTCACTAGTAACATAAAGGTTCATGTGAATTTATGTGAGTTTAACATTGATTTTGTCTTTGTTGTTTTGTGTTTGTTTATTTATTTTTATGGACTGCTCAGACAATGTATATTTATAAGCAGAGGAAAAAATACATTGACCAAACTGAAAACATAAATCTTAACCCGTGATGATTAGGAGTGGGATTCTATATCTCTGAGCAAACACAGCACAGCAAACAACTATAATGTGCTGTATTTGATGGAAACTTGCTGCAACATGGGCATCGAATTTTGATCCAGTGCTTTCACACAGGTTTATTAAGCCATGTATGTACGGCAGCAGTTCATGTAAATGTACACTTAGCCGAGACTAACACTTTTTGGAAAGCTTAAAAAACAGCTTGAACAAAAATTAAGCTTGAGCTTAATGAAGTAGTAATGAAGTGAGGCTTTATTTCAGGACTGCTACATTAGACAGCTTTATTTTTGAATTATAGGTATACACAGTAAACAGGAAAATGTGTGTAACAGAGTGTTTTTTAAGTTCATATTTGCTTTTGATTTATTTGATCTTAATTGTTGTATCATGCATGAAACAAAATGCCCAGCCTAAACAGGCTTACAAAACCCTAGTAACAAAAAAGAGCATATTCCAACACACTGGACATCTACAGTGAGATTTGTGTCATGCTCTGGTGGTCATTCTAAGCATTTTTTAAAGTTTTTGACTTCAACATTTGACACTGAGAATGAAATGCGTCCATGCACCAGCTTCACTTTGGCATGAAAGCACTCAAATTGATAAAAACAAACAAATAAAATAATAAATGCCAAACTATTCAGTGGATCAAAATATCCATTACAAACAATTACCTCAGAGGTTTTTTTTTTGCAAAACCTTTTCAAGCAAAATAAATAAACAGCCTCTGAAATATCATTTTATTCTTTGATTTTTTTTCTTAATGAGCAATGTGTTCTGTGTAGTCACACACATGCATCTTCACATCATCACCTTATCCTCAATTACAGCCCCCTTCGGTTTGTCTGATTTGGCTTTGTAGTCACTCACAGCTTGTACATGTTCATTACAACACAATTTCAGACACTATGATTCACATATTACAGATACGAACAGGTTCATATCACAAATTCTTACAGTCTGAATTAACACTGAGTAAACTGATTTAACACAAATAATTTTAAATGGGGTGGCATGGGGAGGGAGAACTAGGCAGGGTGGGGGTTGGAGATGAAATCAAAATATTAAATTAGAAATAAAATCAGGTTAGAAAATGGACTAGAAAGTTATTTGCAGGCTTATTTGTGGCTCTGTGTGCTCTTGCAGATTTATTACGTACAAGTAGACCCTCACAAGAGTTTAAACATCATTTTATGTTGCAAAGTAGAAAAAAAAATTTAGATTTTTCACTTTAGCAAACATATAATCCTAGGTAGATTAATAGTGTACAAGTTGTATAACCAAAATTTATTTAAAGTACCTAAGGTAAATTATGTAGAATGGCACTTTTCACAATCAGATACGTCATATTATACGTTATATCATATTATTATTGATTCATTGATGTGTAATTCACTTTAATGCTATAGCTGTTGATGATTTAGGCTAAAGCTTTAAAATAAATGAAGTAGAAAGTAATAGAGCAAAGAAATACATTAAACTGTTACTTCAGTAAATTACTTGAGTAAATGTATTAAGTTACTTTCTTACTGGTTCTAACAATGTTCTCATGCAATGATGGTGGGTATTGTAAGCTTAACAGTATTCTGGCCCAGTGGTATTGGTAGGGGTGGGGTCCAATAGCCACGGGCTGGGAGATAGAAAGCTCAAATTTTCATGTTTATTACAAAATATTTAACTGACACAAATGCATTAACAAGTCTCAGGTTTATAGTTTGCCACAGCATTTTTGAATCATTTTGATACTCTTTGGCTAATGACATAAAATGTGGTGCTACACCACCTTAAAACAGAACAGCGATCATTTCCCAGTGAGGAGAAAAACAACATTTTTCTGCAGTTCAGCAGAAACGGTGACAAATGATTTGTTCTGGTAATAGTCCTTTATAATCAGGTCTTTGTTCTTGCTTTGACCTACTGTACATGACGACAGAAAACAGATGACAAAGTACAAATGGGTAGAGCCAGATCAGAAGTTCTGAATAAGTTATTAATGCTGAGATTGGCAGGTTGAATAAGAAAATGTAAAGACAGTATAAATCCTAAATTGTTATTTTGTATTAAAATATTTTGTAACCCAGCCACAGGGGCCCACAAGAAAGTGTACTCTAGTGCCGGTCCTAAGCCTGGGTAAATGGGGTGGGTTGCATCAGGAGGGCATGTGATGTAAAATCTTCGGCAAATCAAATATGTGGGTTCATAATACGACTTCCATACCGGTCGCGATCTCCAGTGCCATTAGCCAACAGGGTGCCAATGGAAACTATGTTTCTATCGGCCGAAGACAAAGGAGGAGGAGAGGGGGAAAGCGTGTCAGGAGGCAGAGAAAGAGAAGGAAAGGTAGGAGGGTGGAGGTTAGCATAGGGACTTTAAATGTAGGGACTATGATAAATGTAGTGATGGAGGACATGCAGATGGTTGGTGCAAGGGAAGAGGATTCAAGGGATAGAGCGAGATGGATTCAGGTTATCCACTGTGGTGACCCCTAACGGGGGGAAGCCAAAAGAAGAAGTATTTGATTTGTATGCATTAAATTTCATATTCAGTTTGCTTCATATGTGAGAGGCCCCCAGTTACATTCAGGAGGAGACACAAGCCCAGCTTTGGGGTCACAAGTCAGTGGACTCCCACCCCTGGACAAACGGGAGATGTGTGTCAGGAAGGGCATTCGGTGTAAAAGCTGTGCCAAATCACATATGCAGGTTCATCTGCTGTAGTGACCCCTTGGTGAAAAAGGGAGAAGCTGAAAGTACCTTTAGAAAATGCAAATCAGCCCTTCCTAGATTACTAGAACCAAGCCATGATTAATGCTTACTGGATATACATTAAAAAATACATTTAATGCTCCATATTTAATAAAAAAAATTATGAATAAGTGTCAAAGAGATTTACTCACAATTACATGCACTTGTAATTTTGCAAATACTTTGTTAAAATACCATATTCATGGTAATTTCTTTGTTATATCCACAATGCAGAAAACTAAATTAAAAACATTTTCATGAAAAAATAATTTTTGACAGTTTTCCTTCCCATTCTGGACTAGTGTGATGGCAAAAACACTATACGTATGCTCCTGTTTCAAAGGGTGAGAGATCGAATTCTTTTGAGTTAAACTGCACCTGGTTGTAGAAATATTGTATTATTATTGGCATGACACAGACAAAATAAATAAAATTAGACTGAGACACCATCCCCAACTTGAGTCCAAAGTACTGGAGTTTATAAAAATAAAATCTGGAACATAAAAGAAATGACTGATACAAAGTACACATAAGTTTTTGGTTTTTTTGTCAACACTTGAAAAATTCACAAGGGTCTTTAAGACATTCTTATTAATTCTGCTGTTGCCCTGTTCACATTTGTAAGTATCTGCAACAATACTTTTGACTTTGTTCTGCTTATTTATATGCCTCTTATTGTCACTAAGGAATGTTAAGGATATTTTTGAAGACCCGTTTAAAGTTTCCATTGCAGAGTGGATAGATAAAAGGGTTTAGAGTAGAGTTGATGTAACCTAGCCATATGGTAAACATATGAAGGTCATGGTGGACACACTCTTTACAGAAGGCCATGACCATGAAAGCTATGAAGTATGGTATCCAACACAATAAAAAAGCAGCAATTATGAAGCCTAGCTGCTTGGCTGCTTTATGCTCTTTATGGATCCTCAGACTGTGGATACGCTGACGTGACTGGTCAATAAACTTTTGCCATGCCTGTCTCAGAGTCATTTCATTATCTGGGTCTAATTTGGCATCATCCACCCCTTCCTCAGGCCAAGGCAGTGCTTGGCTGGGATCGTAGTTGTGGCTGAGTGCAGATGCGTATCTCTGCACGTCTGATACCTGATTGATATCACAGACTCCGCTCACTGGATTTGGCACTGTCACATGGCATTCATTTAAAGATGCCTGAAGTTTGTTGTCATTATTTGGACCGGAGCAAATTACGTCTTGTGGTACCGACGGCTGGCTCAGGGGAATCTCGCTGGCTGGCGGCTTCTCCTCAGGAGACAAAGAGCACCTTTTAGCCTTTTGCGCCATTCTGAGTCCTTTTGTTGTCATGGCAAGCAGTGACGTTTGTTGGCACTTTACACCAATTTTTCTGTGGGTTCTTGATTGAGCAGCTTTGTTTTTATCAGCATCTTCAAGGGGATACGTCTGATCTAGGGTGTTCTGGTCTAGCAGCCGTTGCTTTTTTGATAATTTCATTAGAGCTTCACTTTCCCTCTTCGATGATTTTGAGTTATTCTTCATAGGGGTTTGAGCATTTTGTCCATTTTCATTTTCCCCAAAGGAATCAGATGGATGAATGATTCTCTCTCTGTCCCTTAGATGTTGCCTTACTGCCAAATAGATATAAGTATAAAACCACAACATCAAAACTGAGGGTATGTAGAAGTTGAAGACCGCAGTAATGACCTTAAACCAAGTGACAAAACGAAAGTCTGTATCACATTTATTTTCCTCCTCAGGTTTAAGGTCCACATGTGTGAATGACCGCCATCCTAAAATTGGAATAATCCACATCATGGACAATAGCCAGGCTCCACAAATCATCACACTGGCTTTTCCCCGTGTTCGATATTTCAGGTACTTAAGTGGTTGTTTCACTGAGCGGTACCGATCCAAACAGAGGATAAACAAACTGAAAATTGAGGCTGTGCTAGCCACGTAGTCCATAATCAGCCAAAATTGGCAGACGGCCCGTCCCAGTTTCCATTCATCCTCCAACAAATATACCAAGTTCAAAGGCATAACTGTGGTCCCTACAATGAGATCTGCCACAGAAAGGCTAACAATGTACAGGTTCCCTACAGTGTGGAGGCTCTTCTCTCTCTTCACAGCATACAGTACGAGCAGGTTCATTATGATGGTGAGAAGTGAAAGAAATCCCAGAAAGACTCCCAGCAGGGCATTGTTGACACGATCATGGAAGGTCAGGGTTTGATTGTTCCTCAGTGAGTCACCATCAGGGAGCAAGTTCCAGCTGTTGTTGCTGTAGTTCACATAGCTGTTGTTATTGTGGTGCAGAGGGTCTGTTGAAGGTGATAGACTGGATTCCATCATGTTAGGTGAGATGGATAGCTCTACATCCAGTCACATCTCGGAAAGGTGTTGTCTAGTGCGTCTTTAACAGCACGTCAAAGCATGTATAGACCATTTGTTTTTAATCAACAGTTAACGGCATAATGACACATTGACCTTAAACTTGGAAAAAAGTATTCCCTCAGTAGCTCTGATAAGTATTCCCATGGTCTGTAGTCCATGTTCTTGTGAACCTAAAGAGTCAGCATCTGGAAAACACAGGGTGACAGAGTTTTTAAACAGGAAAATAAAGCTACAGTTATTCAAAAAAGAGTACTAAAATATGTCTGAGAAAATCTCTACAAAACAGTCTGGAGAAAGATAAACTGAAAAAGATACAGCAAAACACACTTCAATATAGTGTTAAAATTTTCCTCTAATCTTTTTACCTTTGGGGTTTGAGGTGGCATTATTATTAGTCTAAATCCTCTCTTCTTCCATCTTTTTCACTGTCCAGCTGGCTTTCTTTCACACTTACGCAAGGGGAGGGCGGTAAATCCCTTCAACAACACAGAAGACAAACTGTGTCACTGGCAGAAAGGAGCAGCGAATATGCTGTCAGTGCTGTATGATGGAATCCACATCTCTGGATTGATAAAAGCCTATTCAACACCATTTTTGATACTATGTTTAAATGTGAAAATCACAGCAGGACTTATTAAAACATATCAATATGCTGCTGGAAAAGCACTTATCTGAACTGTTTGGGGTACAGATTTTTAAGAAAGTAGACTGAAATAAATCCGTTGCCATGGATGCGGGTGGCATTTTATGCATGTAGCTTGTCTTTCTGTGATTAATCTGTGAAATGAAATACGTAATTTATCCCTTTTTGGGCATCCGTTCACTCCTACGCTAATAAAATATTAGGTAGATTTTTTAAAGAGCATTACCACGCATAATTTTGCCAATGAAAACATTTAATCCCTCTTCAACTGAATGTAGTTGTTTACAGAAAACAAAAACAAAACCCAAATACTGGCATTCAGTGCTGGAAGCTTTAAATTTTAAGACATAAAACAAGGCCATTGAACCCTTTTCTGTTCATAATTATTACTTTAGTAAGAATCTCCTATAATAAACAAATAATAAATTCTATCTATCTATCTATCTATCTATCTATCTATCTATCTATCTATCTATCCATGCCTACTCACAGATGACACACTCCAGAAGAAAAACAATTTAAAAAAAACATAAACGCTCACAAGTATTTAGTGTGCATTGGTTAAAAAAACAGTAGTGGGGACTGGCTGGAAAGTTTTAGTGCTCTTGTCCTCAGCATGCTGACTCATATTAATGGTCTGATATTAAAATGAGTCAATCTGTGAACAGTTAAGATTTCATTCATCTAGAAATCTATATTATGAATATGCCAGAGAAGCTTAGGGTATTGGTGGCAGTTAATGAACTGTGGAGCTACCATGTGGATGCTGTAGGGTGGCTAAAAATGGATTTAAGAAAAAGCCTTCTACCTTCAGAGTAGGTCTACACGTCTTTCATTCAAGTACAGACACACACACGGTGATATTTCAGCATGAAATGCTTCAAAAAGCAGATTGCATTGAAAGACTTTACAAGAAAATGAGCAAATATAGGCACGAAGCACATATCTCACGATAATATATCTCATATTTTGAGCCACTCTTGACATGCTTTAATTGAAGCATGATTTATCACAGGCTTTAATAAATCTCTCTGGCCGAGTCTTACATGAAATATGTCATTGCAAATCATGTTTTGTGAACATAGCCCTTGTTTATATAACTGCCCCCGCAACACAAATATTCGGGACCCTTATTGTGAGTATGAAGTGGGATGGATAGAAATAAACCTGTTGCGCATTTCTGCGTTTGAGCCACCAACACTTTTATTTCCCAGAAGGACAGGGTATGTATCCAACTCTAATTGTACAATATGATTAACTGTGATGACTGACTGATCTCATTATAAATGATCGGGAGTACCGATTCGCCTTATTGCAACCTGATGAAGCCCATCTATCAAAAATGATTCACGGCTCTCGCGTAAAACACTACAAGTCGGTGCAAAAGAACCACCTGTTGAGCCGCAGCAAGAACACACACTGAAAGGTTCACAGCATAACCGCAAACATGCGTACGAACTAAGAATAGTCGGAGAATACAATGGTTTCTGTCGGTTTCCATAAAAAGTTGAACAGTTAAAAAAAAATTACTTAGGCATGAGTGCTGCCGAAAGTAGACTGTCATTCTTACCACTGATGTTGCGGCGCATCTGTTCTCTAATTCCAGCATGTATTCCGGGTGAAATTCAGAAAAAAGACTGAAGGGCAGAGGTTGGGATTGCAAAGAAAACGTCTGTCTCCCTCCCCCACTCTCTCCTCACCTCTCTCTCTCTCTCTTTCTCTCTCTCTCTGTGTCTCTGGACTGAACTTTGGAGTTCATATACTGTTCCAGTTAGCAGCTTGCTGCTGTCATAAAAATTGTTGCCTGTTGCTGGAATGGGGGTTTCACCTGATGGGATGACGCATTTTTGATTTGCACTGCTATGATTCAGTGTGTGATTCACTGCAGGCAGTGAACAACTTCCACTATTATATCGGGAAATCTGGACAATACTGTAAAGAAGAAACACTGCGGTCTGCAGAGAGAGTTGTTAAACATGTGTATGCATTTCAGTTTCTAACATTTATATAAGCTGCAGATGAGCCTTATTATGAACATAAGGGAGAGGTGACGATGGGACATGTGAGGACAACGGCGGCAACGTCATCAACTCCTCCATTCGCAAATTAGAAACGGACATAATGACACGGCGTGTGCCAAGAATGGACATTTCTCGTCGTGTTAGGGACACAGGTGTCTTGAACTTTTTTTTTTTTTTTGCCTATTTGGCGTCAGCAGGTACATTATTAAAATTTTAATTTGTGTTGATTACCCTTTGTCAGCCTGCAAAAGGTTCCTGGTTCGATTCCTCCCACCATGGAGGATTGCCTCAGGAAGGGTATTGCTTAGCAAAATCATCAATGCGGATTAATAAACCACTCTGGTGACCCCTTGGGGGAAATACAAGGAAGCAGGTAAAGGGGCATAAAAACCTGTTGTCAGCCTGCTTTGCTGTAGGATTTATTTCACTGTAATGTGAATGATGCTTAATTATTATACAAGCAGTTAATTTATTGTTGGTCATATATCTATCTATATCTATCTAGATATATCCATCTATATCTGTGTATGTCTATATATATATATAGATATAGATAGATATATCTATATCTATCTATCTATCTATCTATCTATCTATATCTATATATATATACATATATATATATGTATATATGACCAGTATATAATACTACCAGCCAAAAGTTTGGACACGCTTGGCCATAGTGGAGTATGGCCAAGCGTGTCCAAACTTATGACTGGTAGTGTAAGGCTGGAAAAGTAAGTGGTGCTACAAAAGAAACAGCTTCAGCAACATGTTGAAACTAATTAGGTCAATTGGCAACAGGCCATACTGTGATCGGGTATAAAACAAGCACCTTAGAGAGACAGAGTCTCTCAGAAGTAAAGATGGGCAGAGGTTCAGCAATCTGCCAGAAACTGTGCTTCCAAATTGTGAGGCAATTTTAGAAATATCTTTCTCAATGTAAA
>VUQH01047913.1:0-11802 GCA_015106775.1 Etroplus canarensis
TTTCAGTCTTCTGTGTCCCATTATTATAAGCATGACTTCATGACATTTTCCTTAAGCTAGGGCCTAAGAATTTCATGTCTCTCGACAGTGGGAAACATGGGCCTGTCCAACTTTTTGCCATCAAACTAAAGGTGAGCTAGTGTTTTTCACGAAGCAGTAAAATGTCTCACTTCCAACATGTGCTATGTTTATTATGTTGTTTTGTGAATAAAATATTGACATGTGAGATTTGCCAACCATTGAAAGGTGTTTTTATTTCTATTTTTTGCAGCATCCCAACCTTTCTGGCATTTGGGTTGTATAAATGTCACCTTACCAACAGCTTATGCAGCCCCGTATCATCACAGTCTCACCTCTGTGCTTAAATGTGGGAACTGCACACTGTGGTAGTCCTGAGTCACATGCTGGACACCACCTTGAAGGCTGTCCACAGAACCTGAGGATATGCAATGTCTTTCTCACTGAGCTGTTACAGAAACTCAGCTTTCCTCCCCACAACCTCTGACTGAAGGCTGAAGCACTTCTCTGACACAGCTAGACTGTGCATGTACCACTCTGTGGCGTCACTTTAGGAAGACGTTGCTAATTAGTGGTACTACAGCTCATTTTACACCACCTGATTACAGCTGCAACCGTGTTCCCACTGACTTTCAGCTCGTCACCAAACTTCCTGTCCTGTTATACTTTTGTGACGTCTCCCGATCAGATTTTTCAATTCCTCACACAACTGTTTTCCACATTTAGTTGTTTACATATAAAGCCTGGGGAGGAAAAAATGATAGTGTATTTTTTTTGTACTAGAATAATAAACCCAATTGCATTTTTAGCCCATCTAACATAATCTGTCTCTTTCAAATTCTTCAGTTGCTGAAGGGGCTGCATGACATGGAAAAGTGTAGCAGTCTATAAATGTCTGCATTCACTTAAGTTGGACTTGACTGTAATACAGACAGTTCAGTTTGTCCTTTATGACAGGTATTAATGACAGTGTTACATGACAATCATATTTTACAGCAATAAAAATGACTGAAACACAAAGAACAGACTGATATCTTTATCTTATTAGATTAAATAGACAGTGACAAAGTCTACCTTTCATTTCCAGTTTGGAAAAGGTGATAAAACACAATATTTCACAATACATGATGTTGGAAAAAAACAACATATCACAAAATGTTTAAAATTACAATAATATCCTAATGTGAGTTAAGTAACATGATATCAGCATATCGTGAGGTCTCTGGTGATTCTATAGGATATAATATTAGCTGAGCCATGATGCAGACATGCAGATGTTCTGGGGTCATTTTATCATTAATTTCATTGATCACATGTTTTGTTCACAGTTATACTTTGGGTCCTATATTTTAATTAAAGTCTTTCTAAAGTGTTTGTTGTTGATTGTTCATCAGAGGGAAATACACTCGGAAGTTGTGCAGTTTGTAGAGTTTTGACTCATTTCACATTTAGGTTATCTTACACAGAGGTGTACAGACACTTCTGTTTCTATACTGTATATTCAGGACATGGATCACTTGTCAGGGAATTGTGTATGTGAGGAGCTTCGCCTTTTACAAATTTATGCTCTGCAAATACTTTATGACAAATGAATTTACAAAAGTGGATTTCTAGGTATTGTTCTCCTCTCCAGCCTTGGTGAGCTCAGAATAGCAGTACATGAACTAGCTCACCTGCTGCAGGTTCTGGTTAAAAAAAAAGTGGCCCTCCAGCTCACAGTAGAGCTCTACAGCAGATGATAGAGCGCCATCACCAGCTGCTGTCAAAGATCGTTTAACTGAAGTAAGTCCAACAGCAGAGCAGCAGAAGGACATCAAAAATAAGTGCTTTGCCAGAGATACAGCATGTAGGGAAAAAGGGAAAGGTCAGGACTAACTGGTTAACAGTGAACTTTCAAAATAAGACTGTGAGGTTGTCCACTATGATCACAGACAACATCGCTGCATATAAACTTAGTCCATGTGTGGGAAATAGTGTACACAGTGACACCAAACCAAACAGACAATGCTAGCAGCCATGTTTCTGTTTGTGTCATACAGTATGCACTGTGTTGAGTAGATAGCACGGGCTTAAGATCCGCCCATGTGTGGCGCTCGGTGGGTGATATTTGTGAACTGTGGGTTGAAATAAAGGACCCCCCATGAGTTCATACCACTCTTTATGTATGTGGATTTCATGATGACTTCCAGTGTTCAGACTAAATTTAAACAGCACTTTAAAATTATGGATGCTTTGCAATTATTAAAGAAACCAAAGGAGGACATGACCACAGTCCCCTCAGTTTAAGCCAGCATCAGCCAACTGAAATGACACTAGATTTTATGAGCTGAAGCCAATGCATTAATCAGGAGGGAAGGAGATGTGAGACTCAGGCCCAATCTGCCACCACTGTAAGCTCTCATTATGTTACTAACAGAGGCACTGATACGACATTTTAGAAGAGAGTCATGAAAGTTATGTGAAGCGCAGCAGTGCGTAATGAGGATTACTATGGGACAGACACATGAGGAGGATTACACGACAGTCATGGCAGAAAAATGGAGGGCCTACTTCATCACAGCTGTGAGTAACTGCTAGTGGTACATATGTAATATGTTGATCGCTGCTCATGTTGCTTATGCTAGTAAGCCATGTAGAGCTGCTAATGTCTTAAAGCATGAAAGTTCTGTGAAAAGCTGTAATGTTCAAAGATCATTCAGTTAAACAGTGAAGTAGAAATGCTTATGAATAATCGTGGGATTCAATAACAGAATGTTAGTGATGTAGAAGTTCACCTGACTCATGATCCATCACAACTGAAAAGTTATTGTAATGTATGAAGCAAAGAAAGCGAGCACTAAATTTTGTCACTGGCCAGCTGCTCTGCACAAACGAATGAGAATTACAATCCACTGAGATGTCAAGGAGGCTCTCAGGCTACGTTCACACTACAGGCAAAAGTGGCCCAGATCTGATCTTTTTATGACAGTATGAACAGCACAGATCTGATCTTTTTATGACAGTATGAAAAGCACAGATGTAATTTTTTTCAAATCGGATTCAGGCCACTATTACACGTGGTCCTAAACTGATACGTATCCAATGTTTTTCAAAGCGATCGCAGTCTGAACGATCGTGTTGCATCTTTCACGTCACAGTGAGACAGACATCATAATTCTGAGCTGGAGGAGGCGAGACGCAGTCAGATCAAATGTAAACAAGGGACCAGACGAGCATGGCAGACAGCGGTGATGGAGCTAGCCAGTGGAAGGAAAGTGAAGTTTTACTCACACACCGACACGTGCAGCATCCATGCTTACTTCTGTAAACACAGCGTGCTGCGTGTGACGTCACGTCTTCTTCTGTGTGTGCGCGTCACTTTTGGGTCATTCACTCTGGATTCTGATGGCGGTCGTATTTAAATTACAATGTGAAGGACTGTGCAAAAAAACTGGATTTCAGCAAAAAAAAAAAAAAAAAATCAGAATTTAGGGTTAAGACCTGCAGTGTGAACAAAGCCTCAGACCGTCATATCCAGGACAAAGGCCCTCGCTCTTGACTGACCCTAATGACAGCATTAATATGTATGGATGGTAGAGGGACACACAGGTACTCATTATCAATACTCTTAGGAGTAGAGATTTATGTGAAAATGGAAAAGTGCTTGCAAAAAGAGAATACGACCTCGATCTTGACTGTGAAGACCCATTAGGCGATCATCGTGTGTACGCGTCACTAAAATCTAACCAATACTCTGGGAGGAGAAGGAATTCTTTTCTAAAATGACTAACAGATAACTGACACCATGCATCTCCTTTACCCTCAAACCAACGTGTCTAATTTCCCTACACAGCTGGTGTAGTTCCATCCTTGTGATGTGACTGAGGGCCTGGCGGTTGATATAGAAGATATGTGTCCAATGCAGACATTATTCCAGCACTATGTATCTGCTGTGACATGCAAAAAGATGTGAGAGGCACTGAAAGGGTAAGTGATGTTTTTAGACCACTGTACTACTTCCAGCTCCAGGCAATTACAGCAGTGTTGTTCTACAAACCTCATCATCTCTCACTCCTGGGCTTTCAGCCAAAACAACAGCCTAACTACTGTGACAGTCCAATCGATGCACAAGTCTCTTCCTATATGCACTACAAACAGAGAGCTAAAGGAGAACTGGATGCTTTCTGAAATGGTCTGCTGTTTGCTTAAGTGCAATCACCCTTCTTCCGCTTCTGACAGGAAATGCTCAAAGGAAAGAGGTTAAAGAAAAGCCACAATCAACCGCTAAATGTGTACACCACGCGTGTGCGTGAGAACAGACATGCAGGGACAAATTCAGTGCATATATACACACCAAATATTCTGACTTTTCCGCCGTATGTCGTTTTGTAGTTTGTCACCCAGACTGAGGCTGTGCACTGTGTGAGAGAAAAAAAATTAAGACAGGCATTCTGTTGCCTTCTAACCTTTAATCAGAGTGATTATTTTACTTAAAATTAAAGCCCAAATCAAGGCACAGCTGCTGTCTTTAACTTACATGTATGTGTATGTTGATTTTGTCAGACAATGATGCGGTTATAAAAATCTCCACCCATAGTCACATTCCTCCCCCTGGCTGAAACTTTGAATATATTTGCCGTTGATTACTACCCACGTTCCATCAGGACCTGAGATCTTTCCAAAAATTCATGTCCTTACAGACAAAGGGTTCAGTCTTTGCTTGAACACTTAGAATAAGTATCATTGGAGGCAAATGCCAACTCACAATGCAGAAGAACACACCTGCTGTTACTTTGGAGCGTTGACATTCACCCTAAACTGTAACCAAAAGAAAAAAGGAACTACTGAGGCTTCTATTATGAGAAGGCTTTTAAAAACTGGGACAGCCTGGGATCACAAGTGCTTTGGCTGGCCAGCAGTATGCTCACAAGATGAGCAGTATGACAGTGCTTTCTGCTAGGTTATACTTTCTGCTTTCACCATGAAACTGTAACTTATGTTGCTTAAATATGAGCAGGAGCAAAATTTTGTAGCCATATAGGGCAATAATAACTGTGTCAGCTTAGTGTATCATTTAGGCAGATTAAAGGAATAACTTATAAACCTTAATACAACAAAGTCAGTCATTGTCACAGATGTTTGTTGAGGTTTGGTGAAAGAAATGTCACCTGGCACCAAAGGCTGCAGAATAGGCTGTTAGCATCGAATTCTGTCCAACACTGATATGGGGACGTCTACACTGGTGCTTTTGCCAACAGCACTTAACATCGATGCCATGTAGACCCCGATCTCCACAGGACTAAAACTTTCACCTCAGCAAGAAAGTGTGGTTGAAACCATTGCTACGTCATGACAAAAGAATATTAGACACACACATACATAAAATCTCCCTCTCATCCCTGGAGGGGTGGTAAGTGTGTTCCTCAAGCTCAGGTTCTCTACCAGAGGCCTGGGAGGTTGAGGGCTCTGTGCAGTATCTCAGCTGCTCCTAGGACTGCAGTCTTCTGGACAGTGACCTCTGCTGTTGTGACTGGAATCTGCTGGAGCCACTCTTCTAGTTTGGAGGTCATAGCCCCAAATGCTCCTACTACCACCACTGGAACCACTATGAACTTTATCTTCCACATCTGCTCCAGTTGTTCCTTCGGCCCCTGGTACTTCTCAGTCTTCTCGGGCTCCTTCTTCCTGATGTTGTTGTTGGCTGGAAATGCTACATTTATTAAGACTACAGTTTTTTGCTCCTTGTCAACCACCACTACGTCTGGTTGGTTGGCAAGCAGCTGCTCGTCCGTCTGGATCTTGAAGTCCCCCAGGACCTTAGCCCAGTTGTTCCCAACCGCCTAGGAGCAGTCACCTATCTGGACTTTGGAACTTCTAATCCATGTGTGGCACAGATGTTCCTGTACACTATCCCAGCCACTTGGTTGTCCCTTCATTCTCTTGGCCTCTGCTTCTCTGGTGTACCTCTTCAGCCTAGCAGCCAGAGCCCCATATATATGTGGAGCTCCAAAACAGTCAGCCTACTGTTTTTTAACTTGACGACTTCATGTCTCAATAATGCTGTCCTTTAGGGTTTCTGGGTTTGAGGATCAGTGCTACCTGTGTTGACAAATAGGCTGACCAGAAAGGACAATGGGGGATATGTTAGCAATGCTAGGAGGCTTAAAAATAAAAATACAATAAACTGTGCAGTTTACTGTATTGGCATGCAGGATGTAAAGGCCAAATATTTCATTTCTGAATCCAACTTTTCTGACTCTCTCCCTAAATGAATACAAATAGGATAAAAAGCAAGCTGAAGTTTTTTCTTATGGTCTCATGCCTCCTTTTATACTCCTGTATCTTCTTTTATTTTACTGTGTTCAGCTATTTTTCTGTCTGATAACTATCTTTGGAGGACGAGTCCATAGATTGGCATACCTTTGTTGAGCCATATCTGACCTTTTTACCAATTTTTAGCCAATAATGACACACATATACTGTGTCACTTAATACAATATTTTCCCTTGTGCAAAACTGAATGTAAAAGATAACTTTATTTCTCATCATATACTAATGGCTTGCTACATAATAGTTTCCACCATAATGACCAAAATCTGCCAAGTTTGTGACTTTTTGATGACTTGTAAATTTCCCCGACTGGAACAGCATTAGATAGGCTAACCTTCACTGCCTTCCCCTGCATTCTTCTCATGCACCAGGCAGAAGAGCGCATGTCCTGCAGTCAAAATGTGGGACACTGTCTCAAGATGTGGGATGGGGGACAAGGGATAAAAATACTGCGTTGTCTCACATGAAGAGGGACATCTGGTCACCCTACCAAGAAAGCTACATTACCCACTCTGCAGCTTAATCAAATCTGAAAAACCTAAACCTGAAAAGATGTGATTAATGAAAATCAATATGGTATAATGATATTTACCTCATTAAAGGACTTGACTTGATAAACAATGTTTTTTCTTGTTATGAGGCATTCAAGTCATATGACATTATTTGGATAGATTCCAGTGCTTTGGACTTGAGTGTTCACACCACAGGGGAATTTGAGATATTAGTTTCATTATTCATTACAGAGTATTTCAGTTATATTAAATCAAGCTCCACTCACCTGCCTTATACAAGCTTACATCTCTCTGCTCCAAAAAACTAAGCCAACTCCATCCACTTACATTTGACAAAAGTATTAGGCCACCTACACATTACATCTACAGCGGCTTTATGACGTCCCATTCTAAGCGCCCCCCCCAACCATAACACCTTCCACTCTTCTGGAAAGGCTTTCTTACAAGATTTTGAGTCTCTGTGGAATTTTTTTGCCCGTTCATCTGGAAGAGCATTTGTGAGGTCAGAAAGTGTTGGATGAGAGGGCCTGGCTTGCAATCTCTGTTCTAGTTCATCCCAAAGGTGCTTGATGGGCATATGGTCACAGCTCAGTGTTGGCCAGTCAAGTTCTTCCACACCAAACTCCTCCAACAATGCCTTTGTGCACCTTGCTTTCTGTGTTGGGGTGCAGTCAATTTGGAAGAGAAAGGGGCCGTCCCCAAACTGGACCCACAAAGTTGGAATCGCAGAATTGTCTAAAAAGTCTTGGTACACTGAAGCATTAAGTTTCCCTTCACTGGAGGTAAGGGGCCCAGGTCAGTCCCACAAAAACACCCCTGTAGCATCATCCCTCTTTGACCAAACTAGAGAGTTTGCACAATGCTGTCAGGTGGGTAAATGTTCTCATGGTATTCACCAAACCTGAACTTTTCCATTCAGAATTCATCCCTCCACAGAACATGTTTCCACTGCTCCAAAGTCTAGTGGTGATGTGCTTTATGCCATTCCGTCTGACGCTTGGCATTGTGCTTGTGTGCAGCTGCTCAGCCATGGAAACCCACGCCACGAAGCTCCCGGTGCCCAGTTTTTCTGCTGATGTTAATGTCAGAGGAGGACTGAAACTCAGTTAATAAGTCAGCAGAGTGTTGGTGACGTTCTCCCCAGAGAGGAGACCTTGTCCCACAGTTAGATGTGCTCCCAACTCCATCCTTTTGGATGGTCAGCGCTCTTCTCTGGGTATATACTACGAGCTGAAGGTCTACTCTAACCAGAGTCTGCAACAGGTGAAGAACTGGCTCACGTGCACTGCCAAACTCACTAAGGTTACAAAGCAGAACAACAACTGAGCTTCGAGTCTAACAGTGAAATGAGAGATTCACTGATTATATTGCCAAGTAAGCCTCAACCATGCTTCAATAAGCAAGCCAATAGAAACTAAGGGCAGCTATTCATTTTTTATTCATTCCTCTACTTAATGTAATATAACAGTACTTGGTGCTGTATTAGACATTGGCAGCAATGGTTAATAAAGTGAAGACATGCACAAGACATTTCCCCTTTGTTTTCTTTCATTTTCACTTCCTCTAAGCTTCACTGAACACTGTGGGAACTGTATGATGACTGGGGAAAAGTGAAACCACCACAGATTTGGCTTTGAACACAGTATTCCCCAATAGCCGGAGTTGTGACTTTACACGGTTGCCGTAATGCCTGGATGGCCTCCAGCAGGCTGTGATCCCAGCCCTCCCCCTCCACTCAACTACCATCTGTGCCACTCAGCAAATCCCAAGGTCCAGCCTTCATTCTGAGGCTGCTCTGTATTACATCATCTCATCACACTCACTCTGCATGGTCGTGGGTGATGCATGCTCACACGCATGTTTAGAGTTCTGTTTGCTGCAGTACTCTCCCACACATCTCGAAGGCAGTTTGTCAGTGGCAAAAACAGAAGAGGCAACACTGATCCAGCGAGGAGCTATTTAAACATGTGTCACATAGACATCAGCATCTCTGCAACACAGCACTCCAAGGCTAACTTCTTAGACTGTAAGGTCTCCAAAGAGAAAAACAAAATCCTTTCAGTTTCTCCTGACTCATGCTATTCTACTGAATGCTTTCACCGAAGCTCAATTTGACAAGAACTGCTCAGACGTCATGGTTATACTGAGTAAAAAAGCAGGATTTTCTGTAGCTTTAACACGCTGTTGGGGGACACACACTGCCTAATATGTAATGCTTGAAATAACATCAAAAATCATACGATCAATCATGTAGCTCCCCTTTATTTTCTGGTGGAAGTCCTAGCTGCTAACCTTCTAGCAAGGTTTGCCTTAAAAACAGGCGCATGTGTGTTAACACACACTGTGCTTTAAGTTTTAACACAGGCAGAATCTAAAACTCCTTGCTCACGCTGTTGGGGTCAACTGACTGACCACACTGTAAAACCAAATGCTTAAAGTAGTTAAACTGAGTTTGTATTGCTTTTTAAAAACTATTTATTTTTGACTTTGTTCTTAGACAGGAAAGTGTAGAAAAAGTAAAGGTGGGTGGCATGCAGAAAATGGTCTGGGGCGGACTGAAAGCCAGATCCCTTTTAGGGCCATGGCCTCTTGTACACGGGTCGCCTACTCAACCAGGTGAGCCCATTGTGGCACCTGTAGTACACAACATGCATCATTAACCTATTATGACCTATGGGAATGCCACATTTGGATATACGTTTTTAAATGCCTATAGAACTGCAACCAAATAAGATGAAGCAAAAATTACAGTTACATATTATGCATTCTACGTGAGCACCGTTTCCGTTCACTGATGGGTTTGTAGAAATCAGGTAAAAAGCGCACACACAACAAAAATATAATCCAGAACCTGATGCTTTATCAATCTGATCAGCTGTTCACGGCACTTCCTACATTGGAATATACATGATCACGTTGTCAGCATGAACTATCAGGTGGTTTTTATGTGCTACTCACTGCTACGACAGGAAGTGGTCATTTTCCCAATAACTGTGGTTTTGAAATGTAGGCCTTATCACAGCTCGAGTTCTGTCATTGAAAAGTAATGTTTCACTTTATACTTAGAACTTTGATTACACTACTGGAAATGGTAGATGCTATCTTTTTGCAAATTGTGCAAATATACATTTTATTTTTGTACAGTTTATAAAAATGAGTGCATCCCAAAAATGACTTTATAAACACACAAAACAAATTTTTTGTGGTTTCAAAGGATACTGTGCAACTTTTTTTTCATTTACAATTTTGAGGGACACAGCTGGGACATTTCTGAATCTAGAAAAATGTGATTTTGATTTTTTTTTTGGTTCATTTCCATCTCACCTGGACTTGTGTGTGTGTATTCAGGACACTGCCCTCACATGGATGAAGTCATAGCTCTCAAACAAGAGTCACTGTCCAGCTGGGCCAGTACTCTTCTATAGCAAAACTGGGTCCCAGAGACCCCGGTTCTGGGCCCTTTACTTTTATCTTTATACATGCTGCTGGGTTCCATTTTTAACAGTCATAGTGTCAGTTTTCATTTCTTTGCAGATGATGTGCAAATCTACCTGCCCCTTAAAACTAATGAATGTTTCTCTGTTCAAGCTCTTCTAAACTGCCTTAAGGATGTTCAGAGTTAAATGGATATAAACTTTCTAAGTTTAAACAAAAATGAAACAGAAGTTATTTTAATTGGGCAACAGAACATTTTAGATGGCCATGACAGTACTATAGGCAGTCTTCGCTCATACTGTAACTTGTCTGCAAGAAACCTGGGTGTCATTTTTGACAGTGACCTGAAATTTAACAAATTAGCTCTGTGGTTAAAACAAGCTTTTTTAATTGAGACTTTTAGCAAAGGTCAATGCCTACCTCTCTAAAAAAGTTTCTGAGAGGGGAATTCATATTTTCATTACATTACACTACACCTCAACTACTGTAACTCTTTATATGTTGGTCTCAACCAGTCAGCTATAAAACACCTACAAACTGCTCATGATGCTGCTGCCCACTTGCTGACTTGGAAGATAAAACATGACCACATAAACCCCAGTTCTTGAATCTCTACACTGGCTTCCGATTTATTTTAGAATCCTATTTAAAATTTCACACATTGTTTTTAAATGCTTAAATGACCTAGCGTCTTGTTTATCAGACATTCTTCAGCCTCACTGCCCATCCAGAGCACTGAGGTCAGCTAACCATTTGTTTCTAACTTCTCCCAGAGCTTGAGTCAATATTTGTGGGGATAGAGCGTTTTCTGCAGTGGTACCCAAACTGTGGAACAGTCTACCTTCTCAGGTTAGAACAGTCTGTAGAACATTTTAAATCAATACTAAAAACTCATCTCTTTATTTTGGCATTCAACCCCAGCAAGACGAGCTATTTTTGTCTTTTTAATTTTAGTGTCCCCGGCAGCGTAGTGGTTTGCGCATTCGCCTTACAAGCAAAAGGTCCCTGGTTCAATCTCAGGTGGGGACACAAGTCCCTCTCCCCATGAAGGGTTGTGTCAGGAAGGGTATCTGGCGTAAAATCTCTGCCAAATTACCAATGTGGATTAATGTGCTGCGGTGACCCCTTGGTGGAGAATACAAGGGAGTAGGTGAAAGCTACACTCAAATATTTATTTTAATTCAATTTTTACATCTTTTATTACCTGTTTTATTTTGATTTTACTGCTGTTCTTATCGTTTTACTTTTTCTCCTTCTTGTTTCGGCTGCTCCCGTTAGGTGTCGCCACAGCGGATCATTTATGAATATTTGATTTGGCAAAGTTTTTACGCCGGATGCCCTTCCTGACGCAACCCTCACCATTTACCCGGGCTTGGGACCGGCACTAGGAGTACACTGGCTTGTGGGCCCCTGTGACTGGTTTACTTATATTATGTACCAATATTTTAAATGTGTTAATAAACTTGACTTGACATGCCTCAGCGTGAGCAAAGAAGCAGTTAAGCTCCTCTGCCAGTAACGGTCCCAA
>VUQH01047915.1:0-14833 GCA_015106775.1 Etroplus canarensis
ATTTTATAAATATTTTTAAAAAAAAAAAATATATATTTATGTTTGTGTGTGTGTGTGTATATATATATATATATATATATATATATATATATATATATATATATATATATATACAAATAGTTCATGCTTGCTTCTCGATTTATCTGTTCAAACGCGATGCTTGTCTTCGTTGCCCACAAAGGCGCCATCAGCGCGTCGTTTCCGTCTCTGTGGCAATTTATGTTTGCATTTTGCAACAGAATTAAAGCGTGCCTTCATGTGTGCACACATATAAACCGATCCATGTTTGGTGTGCGTTTAAAACATGTAAGCAGAGAGAAAGGCGGGTTAGTATTTATAGCGAAACTGTGTACATCCACAGCGGTCACACGTGCAGCAGCCGCTTCCCTGCACTCCTGCTGAAGTTGACATGTTAACACTCACTGGCTGCTATATTTAGCCCAGCCTCACAGTGCTGTTACTATTCCCAGCATTGTACATGAGGGGGCGGACGGTGCGATTTTTTTTTTTTTATAAAAAGGAAGAAAAAGTTCCCTTTTCACAAGTGATTTATTTTTGCGCGCACATTCCGGCCTGCTTTCTCCCATTGATACCTTATCAGTTCAGGGACGCTGTAGTTAGTGCTGTCACGATTCCAATAATAAAGGGTGATAAGATAAAAGATTTAAGAAAAGCGATTTGTGATTGGACAAGGCAACAGCAAGGAAAGCGTTCACTGCACTTGACAACTAAAATAATCAAACTACACGCACGTATTTCAAGATGAACCCAATACCATTTAACTCGCACCGGAATTTGAAAATGTGCAGCTTTGTGCCCTCAGATTTTAAGCAGTTCCACATTAATGTAGTCAAAAGCTGCTGTCGCAGATATGAAACTGGTTTGCCAAAAAGTTATTGCAGGCAAAGCTTCTTTTAAGTGAAGTTTGAGGTAAAATCTGCATTGCTTACACAGTGTATTTTCAGAACCAAGGACAGCTTCTTCGGGCTGCGTCCACACGCAGAGAAGTTCAGCACCTTGGTCAGCTCTCATTGGGTTATGAACGATTCTTGAGTACAGGGAAAGGAAAACTGTCATGGAAATTTATTCACATTAAGGCGTTAATGTAATGGCAGCTGTTGCAAAAATTGTGAAGAATTTGCAGCACCTGAGTGTCAGTGGTTCTTACGAATACCTTTGGGTGATCGTTCAATCTTAAGCTTGTCTCTCATTCAAGCCTATTTACGAAATGGCATCCCCATGGGTTAGTTTTGGTGGTGGTGACTATAGGGAGAAGTTGAGGACTTCAAGATGACGATTCTTATTTCTTTCTATACAAAAGGGTAGCCCTACATGAACAACTAAAAGCCCTTAACATATCCTTATTTCCAAGAAGTGAATTTCCAGTTGTTATCCACTCGCAGAATATCCATTTCTTAACTTCAGAACTTTTGAAAAAATAATCACCTACAACATATCATTGCAGTCACTCAGAAACTTAAGGGTTACATTGGTAATTAGTCACGAGTGTAGTGTGTAGAAGTACAGTCTACAGCGCAAACATGAAGGCATTAGTTTTCCATGACACCAGCTTACACACTTGCTAGAACTGCAACCACTAAAGCTGCATATTAGACAAAGTCACATCATAACTTTTAAAGTTACTAATTTTTCCGAGAAAAATTGCAGCAGTGAGCACAATACAATTATACTTGCAAGACAAATAAGACAAAACTGCATTTAAGAAGATTAACTAAAGCGTGTCTGCGGAAAACACGCTCCCATTCATGACAAGTGTAGATTTCGCCTCAGCTCTGTTGGGGTACAACATGAAGGCCTTACTTTATCACCACCAACAACAACGCCCCCTCTCAAAGGTTGTTAATAAAGTGAGGAAACCCGTCGAGTTCCACCAAGTGCTTCAGGACTATTGATTTACCTTCACTTCTACTCTCACATGGGCTCATACAGTCGCTCCTTGCTTCTCTCTTTCTCTCTCTGAGGGTCGTCTTCGCTTCTTCTCCCGCTGCTGCCGCCCACTCCTCCTCCACCACTTGATTATTTTCAGCTCCTCCGTTTGTGTGTGTGTGTGTGTGTGTGTGCGCGCGCGAGCGCAGAAATGCATGTGCCAGGCATTTGCTGGCTGGCTGGCAGACTGGTTTGGGAAATACCTGGTCACGATCAATGAAGGAAGGATTTACCTTGGTCTCATAGCACCCCCTACTGTCCCAAAAAGAGAATATAAATTTAGACCATGAACGCATCATAATGATTGTGCCAAAAGCTGTACAGTAAGAGCAAAAATATACTGTAAGAAGGCAATTTAGCCTGGATGAAATATCCAATAGGTATAAAGAAATGTTTTCAATGTTAAGGCCCAGCTGCTATCTCACAAACATTCATGAGCTAAGTCCCAAATATGATGAGCAATTTGTGATGCCTTGCAGTCTTGTCCTGATTTTAACACTAAATCAGCACAGGGTTTGGTAACCAGTAACTGACAAAACACACCAGGTGGTAAATAATTCGCCCTCAGTCATGACAAAGGAGGTGTTGCTGGGAGGAAGGGGTGGGGAGGTATTAAGGATTGTTGTTATTTAACATTGGCTGGAATTCAATGTTCCTTCGTGTACCTTAACCCGAGCAGAAATACAAAGAGATACAAAAAAGACACCATGAAAGCTTTAAGTGACTCGCACGGTGGGGATAAAAATAGATCTGGTCGCATTGAGAAGAAAATCCTGGTCTGTTTCGCCCTCTAGGGGGGAGACTCTGCAAAGACAAGAGACGAGCTGTATGCAGGCTTACTTTGTCCATCCATCTCTCCATCCATGCATCCCGTTTCTTCCTCGGACAGTTGCACTGCAGTGGTCATTAGTGTCGAAAAGCAACCAGAGTGCATACAATTTAAAGCTCCCACAATGATTTCATTTGGATTCTGATTCACTGATTTTACTTAGTGGTGAATATCCTACCTTTTCTATTCAGGTAAGTTTCAGTAGAGCAGCTGCTTCTGTTAATACACATCCCTAGTGTCTCATACACACACACACACACACACACACACACGGGGTAAATGGAGATTCTGCAGCTTTTGATTTCCAGTTCTGTGACTCTTGAAAAGCTGCCACAGTCGATTCAGAAAATTTTGAGTTTGAGCCCCCCCCTCCAACAAAGCATCCACCTACACACACCAGCACACGTGTTTTCACATGAGGACCTGTAGCGCCCACCCAACGCTTACTCTGTGTCTAACAGTATGAGTCTTGAATCTTTATTAGAACTACTTTTGGACATTTAATGCATGTGGGTATACTTCTTTTTCAGCACACAGTGTTGGTTCAAAGTTGCTATTAGAGTAGGAGAGGTTAGGGTTATTTCAGTTAAGCAGTAATGTAGAGAGATGTGCAAAAGATATGTCTAGTTTGGAGTTGGACAGAGGTGTGAGGCTAAAATTTAGACTGGGTAGGCATCTCTGACATTTCTGATTTCCAATTATTGCTTGCTCAGTGTATAGATATAGGGTCATACAATTTCCCCCCTGGGATTAATAAAGTTTTTTGATTCTGATTCATACAAGCAAGCACATGAATCAAGTTTTATTTAAAGTTTAAAACATTTTTTAAACTAAATTTTAAAAGTTTATCCTTTAAAATGTAGTTACTGAACTGTCAGATGGCATGTAAAGCAGTTTATGACAGATTTCAATAAAACCTATTAGTCACAAATCTTTCTAGAATTATATCAAGTTGTGTTGGAACAATATTAGAGGTTAGAGCTTTTGTATAAAATTAAAGAGGAACTATTGTGCTTTTCATTATTTTCTGTCATAATTACTGTTATGAGGGAAAAGGTTCATATTAAACACAGCCAAAGTTTCAAATAATGAGATCAGTGTACACTATGTGGACAAAATTATTGGCCCTCCTACTCATTAAACCTACAACAGATTTCATGACATCCCATTCTAAATCCATAGGCATTAATATGAGGGCAGTCCTGCCCATTCCAATAATAACAGCTTCCTCTCTTCTGGGAAGGCTTTCTAAAATATTCTGGAGTATGACCGTGGGAATTTTTGTCCATTCATCCAAAAGAACATTTGAGATGCCAGACAATGATGTTGGACAAAAAGACCTGGCTCACAGTCTGTGTTCTAGTTTACCCCAAAGGTATTTGATGGGGTTGAGATGGGGACTCTGTATGGGCTAGTCAAGCTCTTCCACACCAAACTCATCCAACCATGCATTTTTGGACCTGTTTTGTCCACATGGGACACAGTCATGCAGGGACAGAAAATGGCCTTCCCCAAACTGTTCCCACAAAGGTGGAACCATAGAATTGCCCAAAATGTCTTGTTAAGCTTAAACATTAAGAATTCCCTTTTTTGGAACCAAAAAACAACCTAATAGCATTAATCCTCCTCCACCAAACTTTACTGTTGGCACAATGCAGTTAGGCAGGTAACATTCTTATGGCATTCGCCAAACCCAGATTCATCCATTAGACTGCCAGACAGAAAAGTGTAACTCCGTAAAACACATTCACTGTTCCAGAGTCCAGTGCTTATGTTTTTTTATACCATTATATCCAACGATTAGCATTGTGCTTGCACGCAGCTGCTCTGCCATGGAAACCCCATTCCATAAAGCTACTGGCACACCGTTTTTGTACCGATGTTAATGCCAAAGGAATTTGGGAACTCTACAGTTGAGTCATTAGTGTGTTGGCCACCCCACTCTGCAACTTCTTGGCTAAGTTGCTGTGGTTCCTAATCGCTTTCACTATGAAATAATGCCACTTACAGTTCATCATGTAATATCTAAGAGGGAAGAAATTCACTGGCTGACTTGTTGCAATGGTGGCATCCTATTATCCTCTACCTGCTGGGAGACATAGGTCTATTAAGACCTGTACCTCTGAACTCCTGAACAGTTTTTACCCCAGTGCCATAAAAGAACTAAACTGTCAAAGTAAAAGAGACAGGACAATATCATGTTGAAGTTGCAATAAAACTACCATCAAAATACACTGACTTGCAATATTTGATTTATTCATTTTACCATATAACTTCTTTTTGTATGTGGCGTAGTATATTTTTGAATGTGAATTACTCATCTCTTTATCCTTTTATCCTGCACTTTTTAATCTTTATAACACTAAAAGAAGGTAATTAAGTTTTTGAAGAGAAAGAAGAAAGTTAACTAAATCCATTGTATTTGCTTGACAAAGGTTTTTTAATTCTAATTTCAGTACCACATTTGAATTCACTGCGCTCTTTAGAATGCCCAGTTCTTCCACAAATATTTGTAAAGGCAGACTGCATGGCTTGATACTTGATTTTGTACACCTGAATTCAACGATCGGCCCAATCCTTTTGTCCATAAAGTGCATGTACAAGTAAGCCAAAAAGTTCAGTCTTCAGACTGCTTTTAAATGCTCCATCTCAGTCTCTTCATGACATCATTGACAGCAGATATACTTAATATAGCCATTTCAGGCACACGTCTGGCTGTAAACAGAGAATACCCTACCTACCTGCAGTTAAAACCTACTGGTGGTGAAGGTCAACCAAGCGTGGCTCATTTCAGTATATAAATTTCTTGGCGTCATCAAGGCCCCATAACTGATAAAGGATTATTCTGAACTGTAAATCCTACAAAGCTACTCTAGTTAAGAGAGAGAATTTTTTTTAAAAACAAGCTGGAAATGCATTTTAAGGCTTGAATATTATATAGTCTGCAGAAAAACAAGCGCATGACTGAATATACCCAAAAGAAGCTGAGCCTCCACCACCTGGGTGTTTAAATAAAGTTTGTGTTTAAACAAGGCAGTGACTATTTATACTCCTTTCTATTATTGAGAGCCTGACTCTACCCTTTTCTACTTCAAAGCTCACACACCCACACCAACACCTCAACACACACCCTTACAGGACTGGGGAAAGGAAGACTGATGCAGTCATGCAGATGGGAGAGAAGGCACGTTTGAGTGTATTCTATTTGTAGATTCCAGAAATCATGGACCAAATTTACCCCTCTTCAGTCTGCTTTGGTACAGATTCAGGTGAGCACAGATACAGAAAAGGAAAAGGAAAGACAGAAGGGTGGAAATGCCAAGTGGGATGAATAGGTTTGTGAGTGAATGGATAGAAGACAGAAAGAATGGGAAGGGGAGAATTTGGTAAGCTTGGAAAAGGTTTCAAACTTCTGACTGACTTTTGAAGTGCTGTACTGAGAAAACTCTGAAGCTGCAGGATGGAAGTGTTTTGTATCATCTTGAATCTAATATAGCATTTATGATCTGACAAACAAATGCCACACAGACAAGAAAGGAAACTTGTAGTTCATACTTCCATATAAGTTTATCATAAAAATCCAATGAAACTGCTTCATTGATTCATACAAAGTATCATAGCCAATTCAAGTTAAGCTCAAATAAAAAACAAAACAAGATTAAATAAAACAGTAGAAACAAAAGCTTCATCAACATGTTGCAAAACAAGAGGATCTTTATCTTTTTTTTTCCTACTACAATCTGACAAAAATATTTATCAGTTACAACTTGGCAGTCTTGTTCCACAAAAATACACAGAATAATGTTTAAAATTTGAGTGGGAAAAGCACATTTACATTTTCTAGGACCATGGATGAGAGGAATACAGGAAGTAAATGCTGCAGTGGCAGGTAGAAAAGTCCGTTGTCTGTTATTCTGAAGGCAGGAAATCACACACCCCACCCCCACCCAACCAGTCTCCCTCCAAAAACATGGCAAATAAAAATCCTCTTGCGTGAGTGAAAGTGAATCGGTGAGACCGTTTTAAAAAACAAAATTAGGTGAAAAATAGTCCGTCTTGATGCAGTTCAATGAGCAATCTGTACTGTATGTGTGAGTGTCTCAGTAGATCCGGCCTCGGCTCCTGTTACCTCTGGCTCCGAAGCCTCGTCCACGGCCTCCCCTGAAGCCACCACGCTGCTCTAGAGTGACAAAGTGTTGAAAACAAGCAATTAATACTGGATGATACTGGACTTAATCAGGCTGTACAAATTAAACAAGTAAAGCGTGCACTGGTCGTGAAATGTCTACAGTGAAACATTGTACAGAAGACATTACAATGGGCAATGACATGTGATGGCGGTTATAGGTGGTATAAAATCCCATATTTCCCCAGTAAACCAAGCTCTGTTTACCACGTCAGAAATAAAATTGGACAGACAGCTGGGTTTAGGTATCTACCAAACTTGATTAATGCTTAACACTGATATAAAAATCAGTGTGCAGAATCAGTAAGCATGGGACAGGATATTTGGTACTGGAAGCTTTCTGGCTTATGTTTTCTATAGTCCAAGTAATACAAACCAATCACATTTGAGCATACTCTGGCTATTTAGAAGTAAACAGTCCATGTGTACAGCAAAACAGAATACATTTGCAGATTTTCTAATTTAGCATTTCAGTTGTGAAAGATATCTGCATTCAAACAATAACAGGTGAGCGGGACATCTGGCCTGCACTTAAAGCCTCAAAACATTGGCTGATCTCCTCAAAAGCTAAAGGGGCTGGCACTGTTGTGCATGGGTCCTGCACAGAGCTTTGCAGACCACCTTCTACATGTTGTAACTATGTATTGCCACCAAGGGGCAATCTCAAAAAATATGTGGAACAAGTGGCCAGCGAGCTACACTTATTTGTGCTATTGTGGGTTACACATCTGTAATTCTTCACTGTATATCCAAAGACTTACAAACTTACACAGAAAGTGGTACCATGAACTCCACTTAAGAAACCATATGGTAGCTGAACCGTACTCAGATGGAACCAACATCAAATGAGAGTAAAAGTCATGCTACTGGCTGATCCTTCCCCTTTATGAACCTGGGAAAGCTGTATGTGAAAGTGAATTACTCTGATGCTCATTTGCAGGTAGCAAAGCTATCAGTACAGACGTGCAGCCACAGTGACATGCCTGCCAACAGGGGTGAACAAGTCATTGCAATTTGCCATGAAGATATGGCCCAAGTTACACAAAAATTGTATACTGCAGATTTGAAAAGTGAACTCATTTTTTCTTTTAGAAGAGTGTTAGCCATATCAAAAATGTGTCCCATTATCCAGTGTGCAGTGTAAAGTTAATAAGGTCAATATGCTTCAAAACAGTGTTAAAATGAACAGAGAGAGGGAAAAAAAAAAAAGGTGCCACCAACACTCCTCACCATAGTTAAAATTGCCAATGGAGGCGCTGTACTTGCCACTGGGAGGATTGTAGATTTGCCGTGCGTCCCTTCGGGGCTGAGGAGAGACCTGTTTTTTTGTGCTGCCTCCTGATCCCATCTCCTCACTTGATGGGCGCTTGGGCCTACAAGCGAAAGAAAAGCAGATGAATATCTAATAGAGGATTCAGATTCCAAATGACACCTAGTTGCTAAATTACAAGCATTTCTATCAACTCTGACAAGAAAAGTCAGACACAAGAAAAGGGGGGCAGACTCACGCTACTGCCTCTGTCTTCTGTACAGGTTTCCAGGACAGAGTGACTGTGCTCTTGTATGATGGAGGATTGTGGAAGAGATCCTGCAATGAAAATACAGATTATAACAGAACAATATTACGAGTTACTGAGTATACTTTATAATTAATTAATCTGATTTACAAATGGAGCAGAAAAAATAAGCATCACCTGTTGTATTTAATCAAATTACACAGGTGTTCTTATTTTTCTGGCCACTCACTGTTTTACGATAAATGCCTTACCTTGATGAGGACATTGATGTTGTTTGTGATCTTGAGGGCCACCACTTTTATCTTGTTCTGATTACATAGAAATAAGTTAGTCAAGGATGTTTTACAGCAGGACTGTTAAAATATTAAAACCACTCGGTATGTCGACTGTCGACTGCTTAGCTAAACAGCTTCTAGTTTGTTGCCAGCTGATAAATATTACCTCTTCAGTCTTCAGAGCATCGCCTGTCTTTCCTTGGAGTGCTACTCGCAGCTGTCTGATGTAGACTTGCAGGCCTCTGGCAAAATACTGTAACCTGTTCAAACACAAAGCACATTCAATTCCATGTAACCAGTGGCTGTATTAATTTATATTGAAAAGCGTGCTGATGATTTACACATTACGTGTAAGACCTTTCATTCTGTTAATTAACTTAGACTGAGTTCTTCCCTCACCTGATCTTGAAGTCTTTAAGACGCTCAGCATCCACTTTGTCAAGGAGGAAGTCTGGCAGCTTCTTACCCAGTTGGTGGAAGCTGTACAGGAGACACTCCACATAGCTGAACTGTAGCTTGGGTTCCTCACTCGCTGAATTCTCACCATTCTCCACCTCTTCAGGTGGCAGTGGCATAAACTCCTAAACAAGCAACCGAAAAAGTACGAAAAATCATGACTGTATTCTTTTGTGAATTTTTATGGAAAAGCAGCATGCTGAGAGCAGAATGTATTTTGGCTGCTTCTTTGCATGTATTGACAATCTTTACTATTCCAAACAATGTATGAGCTAATGTGACTTCAATGCATGACTCATAACATGAAATGTGACTTTCCTCCACTACAGTGTCCAGTGAAGACAGTCACAAGTATTTGTCTTGTCCTGGACCAACAGGAAGGAATCTTAATCTGCACTGCACATATACTGGAAAATGACTTTCAGTGATACAGGAGACATCATGTACCCAGTAGCAAATGTTTTAAAACAAAAGAAACGATTGCATATTTACAGATTCCAGATTTTCACGAGAAATCATAGATTTCAGGGTAAGAATTTCTAACGAGGTAACAGAATTTTTTTTCTGAAAAATCATATCAGACATGTATTAAAACTAGATGTGTATATACATCTTTAAAAAGCTTTAGGTTCTAAAACCCAGATCATATGGGACAATGTCTTCCTGGACAAGGGGAAAAGAGGAAACTTAACACCAGTTCACATTGACATAAAAGTAAAGTAAATAATGCTAAAAATAACAAACAGTAAATCTACACAAGTATTTTGATTATCTTGGTGCATTTTCATTTATTCCTTCTTCTGTCTAGATAAAACAGGACAACTCATTCTTACCAACAGCTTTGTAAACAGCATGTTGAGGTTGGCCTCCAGCTTCTCCATGTCTCCACAGAATGGACTCATCTCGGCCAGCAGCTTCAGCACCTACACACACACACACACACACACACGCACGCGCTTAGACGATCTCCACACAAAGTGTAATGTGCATTGCAGTTTTGCATGGTGCAGACTAATGACCCACTAACAACATGCAGTTGGCTGACACCACTGACAGGTGGCTGCCACGCTGACTTTGTTTACTACTACAACTGTTCACCAAATGTCAAACATTAGGAGTATTGACCTCACACCACTGGCCATATTCATCAAGTGCTGAGCCAGGCTGAATGAATCCAAGTCAGAAAACTAGACTTTGTATGTATTAGTCCTCTGTTAAAGTACTAACATAAGTTCTGGGGGTAAAACTACAAGGTCAGCCAGAAATGTCAACACTGGCAGCCTGCATGTGGGGTGAGAACATTAGAATTAGTTAATGTTGCACTTAATGTAGTGATATCAACCTGCTATAATGCTAATCGTGGGGCACAAACAGAACAGCATAGCTGTGCATCTCTGCACACGCAGTGGCTGACAAGACAGACAGACATTAAGAGGAAGTTTATTTCTCACTTTACAGCCTATAACAACGAGCAAGCACTGCATCAGGATTCATCTTACATAATCCATAGGTAGTGAATGTAAGCAGACAGATATTGGCTAAACAGGTAAAACAGCATCAAGCCAAGATTGTCCTTTTTTCTCCCTTCTCAAATATTATTTTTTCAGTCAACTGTTATAAAATTGCTGTAACTTCTGAACTTGCTGGGATTTTAATACGCTGGCAGACACCCTGATCTACACAGGAGTGAAACAATACTTTACGTGCATACCTGCCCAGCAGACTATTCATGACGACAAGCAGCATTTCAGTTGTGGGATAATACAATGGCAACACTTAAGCATTTAAACCTAGTAAATAACAAATAAAACTGAAGCATTCATAAACTATAATGTAACTAATCAGATATGTCTCAAAGTAACAACTGACAAAACCTTATTAAAAAAGCAAATTCGCACGTATGCTTACAACTACACAAGACTGAGCTTAAAATGATGACCAATTACATTTTACACCAAAGGCTTTCATAAATTGCTCATTTACAGTAAAAGTAGTACCCACCTCCAACTGAATGTCAAGTTCAGCCACAGGACTTGTCAGGACGCTGAGGTTGGGCAGGACATGTTCACAGAAGTAGGTTACAAAACGTGTGGAATGGACATTTTTCTGCAAAACAGTCGAAAAATATGACCAAGTATAAGTAAATTAAGATCACTTATAAATGTAATTCAAAGAGGATACGAGGTAAAAACCAACATTTACCTCAACATAACAGCACAACAAAAGCTTCTTTTAATTTATAGAGATATTTTGATTTGAACCCCCCCCCCGCTGTAAGGTGCATTGGTTGTACTTACAGAGAACAATGGAAGGGCCTGGCGCGTGCACTGCAGCAGGCGGTCCACAGTGTCAGGGTCCGCTGGGTTGAGGGCCTGCTCCAAAAAAGCCTGCTCCACCACCAGCTCCACCAACTGCTGCCTCCCATTAACAGTCTGCAGCACCCGTAGACCCGACACTACACGCATCAACAGAACAAACTCCTCTCCTGTCACATCCTCCATCACCTGAAAAAGCAGCAGGGAAGGGAAACCATCGGTCAACCTGTGTTCTTGTCTGTTTTTACAGGAAAACAATCAGACACGCACCCCACCAACAAAATGTCATGAGCTGCACACAACTAAAGATTTTCCTTGTCAACTAGCAGTTGGCCATTATTCAAACAGTTGTTATTTATAATATTAATCTACATTTAGGGTGCTCTCCATTGTGTAGTAGTTTACACATTTGCCTCTCATACGAAAGGTCCTCAGATTGCAACCAGAAGGAGTCTCAAGCCAGTGTACACCTAGTGCTGATTCCTTCTTCTTTCGGCTGCTCCCGTTAGGGGTCGCAACAGCGGCTCATCTGCCTCCATTTCACCCTACCCCTTGCATCCTCTTCCCTCACACCAACCCTCTGCATGTCCTTGTGTTGGTTCCAATCCCGGATAAATGGGAGGGTTGCATCAGGAAGGGCACCCAGTGTAAAAACTGGTGCCAAATTACAAGTGTGTGTTCATCTACTGCAGCAACCACCTGGAAAAGGGAGAAGCTCAAAGTACCTCTTTCTAAAATGCATTTAGGGTGTTCCAGAAACAGAAAAGGTGTTGTATGTGTCTAGGAATGCCTGTGCTACAATACAGACAAATGCAAAACAGTAATAAAGAGCTTTTAAAATATAAATATTACATGCATGCACATAGCAAGGTACCTTAAGGACACCAACCACAGCCACAGACAGAAAGAACACGATACTAGAGTGAGCAGCCTAACCTAGGGATACCAGCTGATTTCAAATCAGGTCAATATTTGGAAACTTGGTCAACCAAGATGCTTTGCACTGATAAATGTTTGGTCCACCACTTACTGTGCAGCCAAACTGTCAACATAAAATCAATAAATATTTTTCCTCAGGGGGAACCACTTGGGACAGCTTAGTTTCAGGGAAAGTAGCACTTGACAAAAGCTCACACCAGCTTTTTAAGATGGTAACTGAAACCACTGCTTTTAAGCCAATTAAACAAGTGAGAAATAATTTACATAATCAGAAATTCACAGGTCAATGTCACAAATTAACAAAACAAATGCAAAACTACCAGCCACACCCAAAACAATTAGCAGTCTACACACCCTGATCACCACCCATTATGTGGTGTGTCATGTATATGACCCTAGGTGCATTCAGAGATTCAAACACAAAAGATCACCCATCAGTCAGTATCACTATCTACAAACCTTCTTTGTCTCTGTGAAGACGTACTCCTCCACCTCCTTTGTCATGACATCCTCTGATAGGGTTTTCAGTTTGGTTGATAGAAACTTGATGGCCCTTTCTCGGACTATATCCTCTCCCTGCAGGATCTGAGAGAACAGGCCCCCAAGGGTACCTGGATGCCAAAAAGAAGAAATAGACAGGCCTGTGTTATATGGAGTGTCCTTTCTGAATAAACATGCAAGTCATTACTCCAATATGTTATAGTCTTATATCATGCATAAGTACCCATCATATTCTCTGTTAAAGTATGTGCACTGTAATAGTCTAAGGGTATAATAAGGTTTGATTGATCACTGCTGCAAGGATGTAAACTGGATGATAACACTAAACAAAGCTTTGTTTCTCTGCACGACTGTGCAGCTTTGTCTCAGAACAATTTCTGTGTTTGTGTTGTGTTGAGTAAAATAAAGTGTTCTTGTAGAAGATTTTGCCCACTGTTTCCTTGACCTCTCTCCACTATGGTGTCAAGTATTATTTCCAAAAATAAATCAACTCCTTTAGATCCTCCTTTGGTTGTGGTGGATGAATATTCTTGAAAAACAAAAAAGGAACCTCACAAGAGCAGTTACTTGGGGAAAAAAGCCCTAGCTATAAAGTTCAAGAAATACCTACCCTTGGCATCCATCTTGAAGATAGAAATAAGTGCTGCATTCACTTGATTAAACTCTGCTGTATCATCTGGAAGCACAAAAGCACAGATTTCAATAAACAGGAGCAGAGATTATCAATACTGATGAGCTATTAGTTACTCTGTTATCCTCTGAAAGACTGGTACCTGTCTGAAGAAGCTGAGTGAGAATATCTGCAACTCTAGGGATGTTATCACCGGTTGCAAACCGTGGGAGCTCCTTGATGGCCTGCCGTCGAATCTGGACAAAGACAAATATAGAAAGTGGTACGTGTTATGATGAAATAAAAACGAGTACTGCGCAACATTGTCACGGAAGGAATGCCAGTATCCATCTAGGGAAAACAAACAATCAAAATCTGCTGCTACTATTGAAGGATAACTTAATACTTACAGAAACATCCTCATCTTCACAAAGATCCAGCTGGGCATTAATAGCTGCATCGGCAAGTTCTGGAAAGCTGCTGAAGAACTTAGGAATAAACTGTGCTGCCAGACGCTTCTCCTTAGGGCCACCCTTCACACCATCTAAGATTACCTGGTAGGCATCTTTGTGCTGAAGAAAAAAAAGACATCAGCAAATGAGGTTTAGAAAAGAACAATGACACTTAACTCAATGGTGAAAAACACAAGACCAAATGGAGTGGGTCTTGAAGCGCTCAAAGGAACAATGGAAAAAAAACTGAAAACAATGGGTGTTACTTGGGACATGAACTATACCTGGGTGTTACCAGTTAATCTGGTTATGTGGAAAACAGTTGGGAATGCTTTTAAACAAGCCTGTTTGAGGGCAGAATATTTTCTAACATCACCAAATGGTTCATATATGCACAGGATTTCACAAGTTAAGGTCAGTCTAATAACTGTAGGGAATATTCATCAGCAATATAAACCACTGTTTAAAGACCTTTGTGGTTCTGGAGTGGAGTCACGAAGCCAAGAAATTTGCAATATCATATTGCAGTTCCATCTTCCTGTACTATTAATGCCTGGATAAACCATACGAGTGTGTTGAAGCTGTAACTTTTAAAGACAGTTCTGGTAACAACTGAAGTGGAAATTAAGGGTAAAGGCATTTATTTTCGTACATGCTACAATAATTATCAAGTACAGAGGCCCGTGTTAAAGTTTTTTCTATTATTATTTTGGTATTCATCCCTAAAGTATGAACTGAAAGTGTGGGACCAAAAAAAAAAAAAAAAAAAAGAAAAAAAAAAAGAAAAAAAAAAAAGAAAAAAAAAA
>VUQH01047917.1:0-10356 GCA_015106775.1 Etroplus canarensis
GGGAGCCCCCCCACACCCCCCCCCCCCCCCCCCCCCCACACACACACACACACACACACACTTATATAAATATATATATAAACGTATATATTTGACATGAATATGCCCAGACAACAGGTTATATGCTCTCATTCTGTGTGTGTATGTGTTTATCTGACACACATATTCTTCTCTTGGATTTGTGGCAGGGTCTCATCCTTCATTCTGTCTCCCCCACATGCTGGCTCCCTGCAACACTCGGCTGATCAGTAATTCATTTCTAGATCCTTTGCATAGCAATTATCAAAGGAGGGTTAGAGGGAAGGTTTCCTCACGGGACCGCACAGCACACTCTCCCTTTTTGTGCACCTCAGAATATTTCAAATCAAGGGAAAACCATTTCCAGTTGGCATATCATCAACTACACCTGCCTTAGCTTCCCGCTCGGCCGCTCGTCTGACACTTTAGAAAATAAGTCTCCCGACGTGGTTTTAAATCAAAGGGACACTGCCTGTGAGCCACCGGATACTTTTAAAAAGTGGGCAAATGGCTTTTCTCAAAGCAGCATGTCTGGAGTGAGGCACTTGTTCATCAGAAGCTGAAGCACTATTGACTGACTGCCACACCTTTCGTAGCCAAAGCTCTCTTTTCCCCAAATTATACACTGTTTTCCTTACCATTCCCCTTATCTTCTAAATTGGAAGTGACAACACAAGTGACTGAGCCCAACAAAAAAAGGTGACACTTAAGAGAGGATAAAATATTCATCAGGGAAAATAAAAAATCTGGCTTCAGAGAGACGTTCGATCAGCTGTGGAAAGCTGCGTGACGGGTGGGAGACTGGAAATGATCATTATCATGACGTTTGTTTTGGTGAGAACAACAGCCGTGACAAATGAGACAATTAAATCACTGTGGCAACGGTGTATTAGATGGCTGATTATGAATTAGTGGCGGCCACAGTGTTGCAGTTTCGCATGTCAGTGATCTGTCAGAGGAATTTAGCACACAGAGTTTTGATACCCCCTTCTCTTAGTGTCCCAGGCATTAAAGGGCAACTGATCCTTACAAAAATATAGATTTCTGCCAAAACAATGCAATGCACAACAAATGCAGTCTGTGAGATCATTAAGAGAACATGTCAAGCTTAAGTTTAAAAGCTTACACAAAGGAAACATGAATGAAAAGGAGTCAGAAAAAGGCCAATTGCATTCAAAAGACATTTACTTTACTTTGGTGAAAATGACAAACAAAAGGAAAACAGTCATAACACAAAAGCCCTCAGTCGTGAAAACATTTCCAAGTCAGTAGTTAAAAGAGTAACATCAGATTAAGGCTGCTACTAACAATTATGTTGTCATGTGTTTGCCTATGCATTATGTTTTTAATGATTTCTTTAGTGTAATTTCTGACAGGAAGAGTTTAAATGCTCTAAGTGGTCAAATGTCCAAAAGTGTTGTTACAAAATTGCTTTTTTTTGGCGTGACCACCAGTCCAACATCCAAAGATATTCAGTTTACTGTCTCATAAAGCAAGGAATTGCCCTAAATGTTCAGCAATGTTGCCTCTAAAATACCTTTTTCTTAAAGAATAGCACAATGCACTCATTTAACAAGGAGCAATGAGAGCGGAATACATTTTTAAACATACACCCTCTAAAAGAGGATTACAGTAATGATTAATGCTTGCTGAGTTTATTGTGAAGGTTCACACCTTAGAACGTCACCGGCAGATTAAAAAAGTTGAAAATAATTTCATGTAAAATTTTTTGCAGGGAAAAGGATCAAAAATAAACATCACCTCATTTAAAAATCACTTTTCATTTTTTCCTGAAACAGGTGGACAGACCACATCTTCTTTTAATCTCTTCAAATACAAGTAAGAGCGGAGAAAGATAAAAGACAGTTCTGGCAATCAGTTTGATTAACTAATTGACGAGATTGCTCAGATTCCCGCAACACGTCTCTCATATCTCAGAGAAAGCACTTAAACAGCTTCCATTTTGCATGACCTCTTTGTAACATGGTAAAAGCAGATGGAAGAGGGTATTCTGTGTAGAAATGAATGGAGACAACAATAGGAAAGTGTCAGGCAATGATTACAATACACTCCAACATCCTTAGCATCCTGATGAATGCCCTTTTTGGTATAAATAGGCTATGCTTTCTGAATAAACTGAATATGCTTCCAACCCTGAAATGATTGAAAAAAGAAGACAAGTATTTCTTTAGTGCTAGCACATCTGAATATGCCTTGAATCCACTAAAAACATATCAAAAAGTGGAAAAGGACATTTTCTTTTTGCCTCAGAAAGAGGCCTTGGAAAATTGGAAGTGAAAGGTAAGGCAACAAGACTATCTCACCAAAGTCTGGGGGAGTCATAAACATGTTTTGGCCCTGAGTAGCACACCTAATATCTTTTCTCTCCAGAGAATTAATGTCACTGAACATCTGCTCCAGCTTACCCAAAACAACCTACAAGAAAAGTATTATGTGACTATAAGTGTTGGTAATTTGATCTGCTACCAGCATGATTTTGTGCACATTTGCGTCACAGAAGTCCATGAGCAAGCGTTCAGAACAAGACAACAGGTTGAAGGAAGAAAGAGTGCAGCGTGAAGATGCATTTGTGTGGGTAAATGATGTAGCAAGAAACACAACTACTCAAAACTAGGTTGGCAAAAATTTTTGGTGAATTATACTTGAATGCTGCTGTCAGAGGGTCACACTATGTCAAAGAGCAGACACAGCTATACACTACAGCTCATGGCATTCAGCAAGGTTTCCAAACATAGTCTCGGTGGGGAAAAGCATACAAAGCAATGATTGATAATCAGTGGTCATCCTGTAGTTTGCCCTTAGAACTTAGAGTATGATTTTAATCAAGCAGTCACTGTGACAGCAGGTGGCCATCTTGGCTCTCCTTCCCAGCCTCGTTGCTGTGTAGCAAACATCGAAAATGGTAGCAGGGAACATTTTTTTTTTCCTCCCTGTCATTATGTCTTGTATGGTGAGAGCCATCTTGCTCTGTTTTGGCCCTGGGAGGTCTCTGGTTTACTCATCACAGCCTCTCTGGCCAGCTCACGTAAGGAAGCTCTGCTACTCCCCTGCCGTCCTCCGCTGCTGTCCAAATATTGATGTTTTGTGTCTGTATTCTCTCTGGAGCAGTGGAGGACAAGATGAAAAACAGAGGTATGGATAGAAGACACCCTTCACCTGGGGGATCAGGAGTGTCCTGTTTTTTTTTTTTGTTTTTTTTTTTTATGGGGGGAGAAAAAGAAATAAGGAGAGAGAGGGAAACGAGGATTGAGAATTACATGTGACAGAAAATAATAAGAGAGAGAGGAAGAAGGAAAGAAACACAGAGGGACTAATAGAAAATGAGAGATACAAACAGATGAATGAGGGCGAGGAGGGAGCAGCTGCAAACCTAAGTGTATACCCACAAAGTGAATTCGAACTAGGGGCTCATGTTTTCCCAGAAATTGTTTTCCTTCATTTCCCCGCTCCCTGTTGCTGGATGTATGTCAGACAGCGCAATTAGTCAAATCACACCAACAAGGGATTTCAGAAGCATGCAGCGATGTAATGGGGAAAAAAAAGGAAGAGAAAAAAAAAGAACACAAGTGCTGATTGCTTATTAGCAAGTAGATCGCATTTTTTATTGTGTAGCATCGTTTACATTTTCTCCTGTGTATGTATGAGAGTGTGTGGATGTGTGTGTCTGTGTGTGTTCTTCCTGCTTGATGAGGTCACGATGAGAGTTAGGGCTGCTGGCAGGGCTTGTCATTGCCAGTCACTGTTTTGGTTGTTGTTTTGCTTCCTACCCGAGGAAGAAAAGGTGCTTCACTGGGATCAGCAGCTACTCGGTGTCATCCATGCATGGCATGTCTGTTTACTCGTGTATATTTGCATAGCTCGGTATTAATGGAGTATTTTAAGCATGTATGTGTGTTTGCAGACATATGTGTTGATGTTGCTATTTTTCAAGAGCAAGCTGGCAGGCAGAAATCACTGAGCATTCTGAAAACTGTGACATGACTTTCAGTCTGATATACGGTAAACAGTGACTGCTGCAGACTATATTTACACATCATCTCCAGAGTACAATACGCCCATGTGCCTGCTTAATAATATACTGAGATATGAGAAATATGCCACAAACAGAGCTTTCTCTTAATCCTTCAGTATTAACTTTTTATCTGCATTCAGGTGTGGGTATCCATGTGCTTTCTGCATAATATGTGTTTGGTTTATGCACCTGTGCTAAAGTCTTCATGCTTGTTTGTACAGTTAAGAGCATATGCATTTTGCCAGCTGATCTCTTTGTCCACACAATGCCACAAAAATGATCAGAGGGCCTGAGGTCAACACCCCTCATGTGTCAGAAGAGGAATTCCATTTGTGAAAAGTCCATTAAAAAGCTAAAGGGCAAATGCAAAGCGGGAATTAACAGAAATACCATCATTTATATGCACCCAACCTTTAAATACAGCATAAACATACATTAGTTTTGGGGATGAACTGGAAAGAAAATTGAACTAAATGCCACTCAAAAATAGAATCAGCATTACAAATATCTCCTGGAGCAGGATTCCCTGCATTGCTCCAGATGGAATTTAAAGATTTTTCATTTTCTTCTCCAGTAGATCAGTTTCTCCTGCCACTGAGCCACATCCCTCCTGTGATATAAAAGCAAATGCACACTTTGGCAGCAAAAACTGTGACTTTTGCTTATTCTGTGGGACATTCAAACCAGACAAAGGGAAACAAACTAAATACATATCTCATGTCTTTAAATCTTGCTAAATCAAGCAAAATATATTAGGCAAAATCTTGTGTGCATGTCTATTTAAAAATAAATAAATAAACTGGGTTCTGGCAGCTGCCCCACATAACCCTAAAGAATTAGAATTAGAGAAGTGGCATCTGAACGAATGTTCAGAAAAATCTCTGTATGATTGGGATGAACCACATAAAAGCTAATGTTTAATCGGACATTTGTAATGCTGTTTCGAGTAAATCAAAGCCAACTTCCAACACGGCCCACCTCTCTGTAACCCTTTTCCCATCTCCATCTGTAAGGCTTGGGTCTCACTTGTCCTTTCTGGCCATTGCTCTTTCCATCTGTGATTGCCCAGGTTTCCCCTCTTCCTTATGGCTCCTGCAGTCTTGCCGTTTCTCCTGCCTGCTGTCTCTGTTTTTGAAATCTGTGACTCCCCCCACCCCGCCACTTGGCCATTGCTGTCTCTTGTCTGTAAGCTTTGTGTCTCCTCTAGCTCTCTGGTCACTGCACACTCTTGTGCACTTCTTGCTCCCCACGAGGCATGAATTAGCAGCAAGATTAGATTCACACAATGCACGCAAATAAAAGGAAATAGAATTGGTAGTACTGACAGCGGGATAACTCTGCTGTTTAATATTTTGTGGCTTATTCATAATTCAAATGGCTTGCAGTGTATAAAACTGAGTTAAAACTATAATGATGTCTCTGTTTTATGTTTAGTAACTGTTCCGATACTGAATTATATTGAATTATTTTTAAGGCTTTTCAAAACATGTGACCATTTATGGCCTGCACTCTCAATCTTCAGTGTTTTCAAAGATTTCATTAGTTACAATTCCATTAAAAAATAACCAAAAATGATGAAAGCAGTTATCTTGCTTTTCATAACAATGGCGGAAAAAATAAAAGCAAAAAAGAAAAATCCCATCTAAATCTCAGCTTCATTTTTAATGCACTAAGCCCACATAATACTTTCCAGATGATGGATGATGCTGTACTCTGTCTTCACAACAAGGGGATCTGCTTTAATGCATTGTTTTTACACTCAAGCATTGTTTAGAAGAACATTAACTTGAACTATTTTCTTCAAATTTTATAAGCATGCAAAAGAGGTAGAAGTACGTTTCTGCCCTGAATGACATCTGTACTGTAGGTACGGATTTACTCTGAAAGGTAAAACCCAGACAAAAAAGGAATGATCCCAAAGCACTGGCTGTTCCACTTCCTGCTGAGGATTGATAAGATCATTCTTTTCTATGCATGGTAATAGAGCAGCTTTACACTGTTTTGTTAAATTGACATGATACTGCAGGAACTGAAATATACAAAACAATGGAGGAGTAGCAAGCTATCTGACTGAACAAACAAAGCAAAACTGAAAAAATGCGACAATGTGGACCTTATTTTTTAAGAGCGGAGAAAATTTCTTCTGTATTTGCTTCTTTTGCTTTAGGTTCAAATAATCTGTAATCCATGACAGGCTGATATTTTGGGGTTTGGTCTTAATATGCGGTGGGGAAACTGCAGAACTGTGAGACTGTGGAAATGGCAGGCAAAAAAAATACCCTGAGGATCTTATACCATTGCAGATCATATTCACTTCTCATGTTTCATTGTTGACATGACTGAATTGATCACTTCTGATTATAACAGTACCCCACCCCCATCAGAATAATCTTTCTGCTTTGTGTACATTTACTGATATGTGTGCTAACATTACATAGTTTGTGTGGATGCATGCCTGCTCTTAGTAATAGAGCAATAGTGGCAGTATCAGCGGAATGGTTAAAGGGATCAGAAAGATAGATCTAAAAACCCACTCAGCTTCAGGGAATTATTATCTGCTTCGTTCATTTGCTCTGTTTTTTCTTTTTACTGATGAAACAGACCTCTTTACTCCTCTCACCCTAAATTGATGATCTCCTACTTTGATTGCACCATTTAAAGGGTTCCCTAAACCATCCTGGTTTCAGTGGAAAACCAGCAGAACTACAACCCACTATGCACCTGAATAATGAATTCTGCAGGGTGGCTTTATTATGATGACTCTGCTCATGTCTTTGGTTCAGTTAAATTCAGTTTTATTTATATAGTGCCAATTCACAACAAAAGTCACCTCAAGGTGCTTTTTCACTTTAAGTTATAGACCTTACAGTATTAGAGAGAAAACTCCAATAACACCCTATGAGCAAGCACTTGGTGACTGTGGGAAGTAAGAACTCCCTTTTAACAGGAAGAGACCTCCAGCAGAATCAAGCTCCGGGAGGGGCAGCCATCTGCCTCGACCGGTTGGGGGTGAGGGGAAAGAGAAGTTAGAAAAGAGAACAAAGAGAGACGCAGACTATGGGAGAGAGAAGGCAAAATTTAGTGACATGCAGAAGTAGCAAATAAATGCACAGGGAGTCAGAAGAGGTAGGTGGAGAAGAAATGCCTAATCTTAAATGTAGAGTGGGAGTCTGTCTCCCAAATACTAACTGGGAGCTGGTTCCACCGGTGAGGGGCCTGATAGCTGAAGGCTCTCTCTCCCATTCTGCTTTAAAAAACTTCAGAAACCATAAGTAGGCCTGAACTCTGGGAGCTACATACTCTGTTGGGAAAATATGGTACAATGCGATCTTTAAGATAGGATAGGGCCTGATTGTTCAAGACTTTGCATGTGAGTAGAAGGATTTTAAATTCAGTTCTGGATTTAACAGGGAGCCAGTGAGAAACCGATAGAGGGTAAATATGATCTCATCTTCTAGTCCCTATCAGTACTCTCACTGCAGTATTTTGGATCAAATGAAGGCTTTTTATGGAGCTTTTAGAACAGCCAGATAGCAATAAATTACAGTAATCAAGCCTCGAAGTAATAAATGCATGGACTAGTTTTTCAGTATCACTCTGAGACAGGATGCTTCTAAATTTGGCCCTCATCCTCTCTAAGACACCATAATAAACAAAACTGGTGTCTCCTTCATGCTTGTCGTGTGTGCATGCATGTGTTTGCTATTCTATCATTTCAAATGTTAATTACATCTTTTTTTTTTGGTGATCTTTTATTTTTGGCAGCAGCTCTGTGTCAATTACACACTTTGTCAGTTGGTATAGAGATGATTGACATCAGAATGTGGTTATTGAGCCAGTCACTATTTTGTTTCGTTTTGTGGCACATTTCTTAAGATAATTATCACTTTTTGTAAACATATGATGGAATATAGATTCACATTTTGTGTCCTGGTGTTTCAAAATCAATTGTGAGACTGAGGATGTTGATGTGAAAGGGGTTGAAATGTTTTCTCAACACCACATAACTTTGATTGCACATTTCATTCGGAATGAATGGGGTAAGGAGGAAAACAAGCAATTCGCTTCATCAATGTTGGCCTTGTCTCTTTGATGAATAGCTTTTGCTGCACTTTTTCTGCTTGTGACACTGGCAAATGATTGCTAACTTGTGTTCTCTCTTCTGGTCTCTTTCTCTCATCTCTCCCTCCATCTTGCATTTCCACTCCAAATACATGCGCTGCTTCTTATATCATAATCCCATTCCTTTTTTGCCCCTTTTTACTCATCCTCCATCCACATTTCTGGATCTCTCCATTTTCCCTGATTCAACTGCACTTCCCATCCTCTCCCTGAATCCTCTCTGCAGGCGCTGACCTGTTCTCCAACTGCACAGAAGAGTGCAAAGCCCTGGGTCACTCCGACCGCTGCTGGATGCCATCCTTTGTTCCGTCAGATGGGCGCCAGGGGCCGGACTACCGTAGCAACCTGCACGTCCCCGGCATGGACGCCACACTGCCTGACACTGAGGTACCCTCCTCCGTCAACCTCTCCGACCAACTCACCATGACCTCGTCCACTGCCTCGTCCAACGATAGGTCATTCTCCACCTTTGGCAAGGACGGCCAAAGGTCACAGTCACACCACAGCCTTCATCATCATCTCCATCAGCAACAGCAGCAGTACAGCTCCAGCACGCTAGAGAGGAAAGAGTATGATAGGGGGACCCTACCATACAAACCCACCTTTCTCTGTGAGTATCAGTATGAAAGGTCCCTGGGACCCTATGACTTTGGTCTGGTCCAGTACAGATACTAAAGGAGGGGACGATGAATCTACCTCTTGATTCTGATCTGGACTTTTTTATGATGTTTGGCAACCTTTATTTCTTCTTTATTTAAGGAGTTTAAATTACGGCTTTATGTTTTGTTGTATTTTTTGTTTGTTTCTTTTGGGTTTTTTTTATTTTGTAAATTATCATTTCTTTGATTGAATGTAAAATGTAATCTATTTCTAACTGCCCTTTTCCAAAAGACACCTAAAATTTTCAATCTAACCCCACCCTAACCCCAAATGCTGCTTGTAATCATGTGACTTCTTCTAAAATAATAATAAAAAATGATCTGGATTTGTGTTAATCTGCTGTCACACCTTTTCTTTCTTTTTCTCTAAATTCTCCCCTCAAAATCCTTTTAATCTGATGCTCATATAAGTAAAGGTTATCAACACAAGCACACCTCATGTTTCTGTTTAAGCCATTTTCACATGCCTTCATTTAAGCACTGTATCAAACATGACTGGAGCACACGTAGAGGAAATACAAGATAGATCATCCCATGATGTAAAGGACATCTTTTTCCATTTGCTCAACATTAGTTTTGCTCGAGCTCGATGACTTCCCTACTGAATAGCTCAGAAGGTGAAGCACAACCCACGCTGCTGCTTCTTCTTCACAAGAACTGAAGTCCATTTTGCTCTACAAAGGAACTGTTGAGTATCTATACTTGCTTGCTTGTGGATCGATACATGACATAAAGAAGAGTGGGTGAGGTGGGCTGTCAACAATGAGGTCAAAATATTTCAGTTGGCGATGTCATGCACACAAGTTTTCTGCAAGAGGAAGGAAACTGTTATAGTATAAAGTAGGTTTAATTTGGCAAATGAAACATATTGATATCCACTGAATAAAACTGAGTTTCCAGTTTGCATTTCTAAAGAAACTGAATGGGATTCTGTAGGGGGGAAAAAAAAGGATGGCTGGACACTTCTCACTGCCTTCAATTGCTTTCCAAGCTCCCACATTACATGAATATTCTATTAGCTCTAAGAGTAGAGAATGGATTCGATATACACATTCAGTAGAGAAGTCATTTCCAGTCAAGTCACCACCATGTTAACCACCATCTTCCATGATACTGCATGCTGACTGTGGGCTGTTTTGCAGGTAAACGATGAGCACCATAACCTGCTTTTTTTCTTGTTTGTGACTTAACAGAGCCAAGCAATCTTCTTCTAGCACATCAGGTCTGTGTGAAAAATAATTGGTATTTAGCCTTTAGGTGCTAGAGCCTGTTTTGCTCCAAATATAGCTGCCTGTGCGTCTGCTCATCTCGTCTGCCTTGCAGGCTTAGGATAAATGCACTCCATATTCGCTCAGTCCCAAACTCACAACTTTATTTTATTTCAATTTACTTTTTTGATGTTACCTCCATTTTTTCTCATCTTTTGAAATAAATGGACCCGCTCTGCCACAGCAAAGGTTTTGCTGTTCATTATTTTGTGGAAAAAAAAAAAAAAAAAAAAAAAAAAAGAAAAACAACACAAAC